>JAREIK010007449.1:0-87358 GCA_029783825.1 Sapria himalayana | reverse complement strand
CCGCTTCTGCCACTATTGTCGCTGCTGATACCACTACTACTGCCGTCGCAGTTGCTGCCATTACTATCGCAATCGCCGCTACTACCGCTACCGCTCTACCATTGTCACCGCCACTGATGCCGTCACCACTACTACCACTGCCTCTGCCACAGTTGTTGCCACTGCCATCGCTACCGCCATTGCTGCCGCTGCCACTGCTGATAATAAAAGTAGGGTGGATGATGATGCTCAACTGATGAACTTGAGATTGAGTGAGTATTCTATGAGGTGGTGAGATGCATCTACCAAAATAGGACCCAATATTCCTCCTAAACTAGAATTACACAACACTACACGAGCATCATCATCATTATCATTCTAAGACCTAGTACAATTAGAACCAATCATTACAGAACTTAGAGCAAAAAAAATTATTTACTCATACGTTTGCTTTGTACCATGTGATAATTGCATATCAATACATTTACTATGCTTTTTAAGACCAACCTCTATTTGCCTGGTTGGCCTGGACCAGAAATAAATTCTTCCCACATCTTTAGGAAAAGTATAATATCCATGTCTTTTATTACCTACATCAGTGAGTACTGCACGATGATGATCAGACTGGCCCGAGCAATTATATATTCAAAAGTGTGTTTGTGTATAATTGGGTGCGTACGTATGACAATATATACTTGTCTACAAATAAATATATGCAGCCACTTATGTATATACTTGGTATATACGTATTTATATACTATATTATAAAAGTAGGTATATACCGAGTATATACTAAGTATATACTACAATATATATGCATTTATATACTTAGTATATATGTACAAATATACTCGGTATATACTAACATATATATTGAGTATATGCAGACAAATTTACTCAGTATATACGAACATATATACTCGGTATATACATACTTATATAGTCAGTATATACGTAGATATATACTCAGTATATACACACATTTATACCAATTATATATGTACGTACATAATATAGTTTATTTACGTATATATAATCACATAGCCTTAGATGACACACACACTTGTACTTTCATGCAAATACACATACCATCAAAGACAACATAAAAAATCATATAGGACTTAAAAAGCACGCATGTATGTCTCTCAAGCATGGTCAGCATTTCTAGTTATTTTTCCTCTGGTACTCCACACAGATGGAAAACATTGTTACACCTGCACATGGAACATAACATAATATATTTACAAACCAATAACTAATAATAAGCTGTCGCAGATATGAACTACGATGATGCATATCTGCACATAATAAGAGTGTGAAGAACAAACCTGGGTTTGCGTGGAATTAATTTTTTTGGTTCATCTCACAGCTCCAGAAGTTAAGGTGATGTTCCCAGCACCATGGAGGACTAGCCAAGGCTTTTACATACCTATAATAGGCTAAAACTCCCCCCAAAAAATTCAAGGACACACAAACATATTCACAGATATATAAAAATAGTTATTATATACAGGAACAAACACAAAGTAAAGTTGATAGACATACAACTTCAACAAAAATTTAATTAAATAATTTAATATTTTATATTAACTTGAATAAAAATAGAAACTATAAATATAAATTATAATTATTAAAAAAAAAATCATTTAATAACTATTCTACTACTATTATTTTATATTATTAAAAAATAACAAAATTTTATACATCTTATTCACCAATGTATCTATCGACAGTGCATAAAGTATATTCTATCAATGCATTGGACGTTGGGTTCTCTGCCTCTACTCCTTTGATCACAAACTTTCTGCACATGACAAAAGCTATCCAAGTCACTGTGCGTCATGTCTATTGAAAAAATCTCTTCCCTTATACAAGCTGCATCTAGGGAACAATGAGGTACAATATCTGTAAAAAATTTAAACCACTCATAAATTAAAATAAATAAAAAAAGCCCTGTTTTGATAAATATATAAATACTATAGTATATTTTTACATATATATAACATAGTCACTCGTACTATAATTATATGTTGTATTTGTATATATAAACTAAAGTATTATGTGTACATATATACTGAATACATATATACTCAGAATTATAAGTACATATATAAGTACACATATATAGAGTATATAAGTATGTATATACCACATTTGTTGCAAATTGTTGTTGTTGCCGTTGCCATGGCAGCCGTTGCTGCCACTGCTACCGCCATTGCTGCCACTGTTGCCGCCGCTTTCGTGACTGCCGCTACTGTCGGTGATGTCGCTGCTGCAGTAGTTGTCTTTGCGGCCGGTGCTGCTAATGTTGCCACTACTGCCGCAACTGCTGCCACTACTACCGCTACTACTACTAGTACTGCCGCTATCGCTACTGATAATAAAAGTAGGGCAAGTGATGATGCTCGACTGATGAACTTGAGATTGAGCGAGTTTTTGACGAGGTGGCAAGCTGCTTCTCCCAAAATAGGACCTGATATTCCTCTTGAACCTAAATTACACTACACTACATGAGCATCATCGTCATAATCATTCTAAGATCTAGTTCAATTAGAACCAATCAGTGTAGAACCTAGAGCCAAAAAAACTTATTTACTCATACGTTCGCTTTGTACCATGTGATAATTGCCTTATCAATACAATTACTAAGATTTTTATGACCAATCTCTATCTGTCTAGCTAGCCTGGACTAGAAATATCTTCATCTCACAGTTTAGAAAAAGTCTAATATCCATGGCTTTTATTACCTACATCAGTGAGCAATGCACGAGATGACCAGACCAGCCCGAGCAATTATATATTCAAAAGTGTGTCAGTGTGTAAATGGGTGTATACGTATGATAATATATACATGTCTACAAATAAATATATACACCCACTTATGTATACACTCGGTCTATATGTACGTATATACTACAATATAAACATATGTATATACCAATTTTATACATACATAAATACTAAAGTATAAAAGTACGTATATACTGAGTATATACGTACGAATATACTATAGTATATATGTATGTATAAACTGAGTATATACATACAAATATACTTCGTATATAAAAACATATATACTGAGTATGTACCTACAAATATACTCAGTATATATGAACATATATACTCGATATATACGTACTTATATAATTAGTATATAAGTAGATATATACTCACTTTATATCTACATTTATACCAAGTATATATGTACTTACATACTGTAGTATTATATGTACGTATATATAATCACATAGCCTTAGATCACACACTTTTACTTTCATGCAAATACACATACCATAAAAATAATAGAAGAAAATATATAGGTTTTAAAAAATCATGCATAAAGGTCTCTCAAGCATGATCAACAATTTAGTTCTTCTTCCTCTGGTACACCACGCAGATAGAGACATTGTTACACATGCACTTGGAGCATAACATAGTACATTTATAAACCAATAACTGATAACAAGTAGTTTGTAGATTAGAACTATGACGACGCATATCTTACGAAATAAGAGTTTCAAGAACAAACCTATTTTTGCATGTAATTAATTTTTGGTTTATCTCACATATTTTGAAGCTAAGGTGTTATTCCCAACACCATGGAGGACTAGCCAAGGCTTTTACATACATATAATAGTCTAAAACTCTACCCAAAAAATTCAAGGACACAAATACATATTCACAGATATATAAAAATAATTATTATAGACATGAATAAACACAAATTAAAGTTGATAGTGATACAGTTTCAACAAAAATATAAAAGATGTCTAGCAATGATATTTCGAGAGAAAGAGTGTGCAAAAATAACATATTTTAGGAATAATGAAGATAATAGAAGCTTGGCCTCCTTTTGATCAAGCTGAAATTAGTAAATATGAGACCCATGCATTGGAAGGACCATGACAATGTCTAAATGCTTTGAATTTTTATTAGGTTACTCAGCAAAGCAAAGTAATACTAGAATAATAAAAATGAAACTTGCAAAAAAATCTAATCATGTTTTGCCACACAGACAAAAATCAATAACTATTCAGAAATAATTCTCATATGAAATCATCCTCATAATTAGTAGGGAATTTTGTGCTAGCCTCTCCTATGAGGTTTCGCAGCTGGATCTCGGAAGGCTATCTGTTGGGTCAATGCTGCTTACTGTGACTCCATATAGGATATTTTCTATTGCATTACATCCATATAGAAGATTTATTTCTTTAATTTCTTTCATTTCTTCCATCAAATAAGTAATCTGCTCCTTCTTCTCTTGTTTCATTTCCTACATTTCTTCTTTCAAATTAGTATACTGCTTATCCTTCTATTCTTTAATTTTATATATTTCTTCCTTCAAATGAGATATCTGCTCATCCTTTTTTTTCATTTCGATTTCCATAACTACAATATGTTCATTTGTTTCCATTTCTTGTTGTTCGCCCACCTCATCCACCTTGATGAGACAGATGAATTAGAAGCACAACTGCTACAACAAAATACCACTCCCTTTGAGTCGATGCCTTATACTCGCTGCTTCTTACGACCTCTTATGGTTTCCAAATAAATAAGATCATACTCAATTGGTTGAAGATCCATAAAACCCTAAACTTGTTGATGAGCAGCTATCACACATTCCTCCATTAGTTCCTGGCATAAAATAAGAAAAATACTATTCAAGATATACATAATAATAATAAATATTTTGCATCCCAAACAATTTTCAAAATGTTCTGTAGTATTATAAAATATTATTAATATGACAAATTCTTACATCAATCATCTAAGAATTGTTGTCAACAAACTGACCATTCATTTTTTTCACATGCATCTTCCTGAAAATCTCATAAAAATTGGGATCTCGACCCAATTCACCAGCCTAGAATATATATTTTTGAGTCATAAAAAAATGATCAAAAAATTTAACAAAATTAATAAAACCATGCAGATATTTGATTTATTGTACTATTAGGACAACCTATAGATATATAAATGTTTAAAATTTTAAAATTGTACCAAATCTCGAGCATGCTTAATGCTCGACTTTGACCCTTCTGTGTGTCGAGAGATTCTTGTATCTTGTCCAACTACCTCACATCATTGATTTTTACTGCCAATATCTGATTTTTTTTTTATATCTGGCTTCTCCCAATACTCAAGCCACTTGGGCTAATCATCCTCGGATATAAAATCAAGCATTTCTTTCATATTCTTCAATTTATAAACAAAATCAGAATACCATTTAGCAGTTTTGATTTCTCATAATGACTTTATCTTCCTGTCAAATTTGGGTGTCCACGTGCATTGATTCTATTTATAGAAAAATCATAAAAGAATTTATATTAATAATAAGAACAACATTATTTATTGCTTGAATAATAACCAACATATTAGTTAAGTATTTAGATACTTATTTTTCAATGCTTTTATTTTGTTATTTTTATCTAAAAGTCTTTAAAAAAAGACTATTTTCTTGATTCAGAAACTTTCTTATAGAAGAATGCTTTAGAATCAGTCATTTTCTTGAAAGACTTTGTAATTATAGTCAAACACTTGTGAGATAAAATAAAACTGTACAAAAATAAATAAATAACATTGAAAACAAATAAATCATAAGTATATAAAAAACCCTCTGATAGTAACATCAAAATTTTTTTTTCAAGTAATTTTTACATATTTCTTTTACCTCCCAACCACAATCTCAATTACTAACTTTGCACTGACTACTGAGGAAGGCATAGTATTTGAAGATATCATTGGTTTTGTAAATGGGGTAACTATCAGTGTAAAATGTGGTGTAGAAGATAGAGATGGATTAAAAGTGTGTGCAGGAAGCATAATGGGTGGTGGGCTTATATCTAATAAAAGTGATAGTAGATATCTCAATGATGGTGATGGTGATAGAAATGAAGATGGTGATTTTGATGTTGAAGTCTGGATATGGTGAACAAGCATACATTGTACAATAAAACACACCAATAGATTTCAACAAAATATAGAAAATCTTAGTTAGTTTAATATTATAATAAAATTATAACAGTTTAATTATCGGCATCACTATCATCCTCCAATGGATCTTCTGATATTTCGTTTGATTTTGATAGAAGTTCAAACTTATCTTTAGATAGAAATTTATCATCTTCAATTACTATTTGGCAACCATTTGAGTCACATAAATTTTATAGATCTTCATCTACATGCATAGGCTCAATATTATTTATGTCATCTTTTTGGAATGTTAGTGTAATATCTAAGTCTGTACTTTGTTGATATGTTGGTTCTTCAAAATTTGATCGAGCTTTGATTTTTCAAATCACCCACCAATCACTCTGATCACGGGAGAAACTCGGATATCTACAATAATATACTTGAGCAGCTTGAACTACCATACTAAATATGTGAAATTTATATTCATTGACAAAATACCTAGGATAGGTTGTTACATATCTAAACAGGCATTTTACTTAGATTCTGAATGAAAATATTTGAATCTTCATTGAAGTATCAAATGCTATGACATAAATTAAAAAAATGATATTAGCAAATAAAAGATACTAATAAATTAATAATTCAAAAATTTAAAACTTAATAATTCTCACATAAATTTTGAACCAATTTGCAAATTTAGTTTCTAGCATATAATTGACATCATTACTCGAAATTCTTGGTTGCCTATATTTTAACTGCTCAACATAAATACTGCACAAATATAAAAAGAGAGAGAAAATGTATATCAATTTTTAATAATTCCGATTAAAGATAAATTAAACTATGATTAAACCTACAACCATTTTGGGTATACATACTCAATATATGGTGCATCCTACTCAAAATAAGTAAACGAAGGCTCCGAGTTACTTTGTACTCTTCATTTGTCATATATCTTTTCATTGCTCTTCCAAATACTCTTCTAGGGTACTTGAAGATAGATAGTTTGTCCATAGAATCATCTTCTACCATCACATGACCTTCATCATTCCTAGGCGCATTTCTATCTTTGTATTGACAGTATCCTCAAAATAATAAGAACAAAATGATGATGCTTCTTCTACTAAATATGCATTGCAAATTGAACCTTCAACTTTTTCCTTGTTTCCAACATTCAATTCCAACTTACGAAGATACCTACAACCACAAATGTTAGGTTTCAATTATATTAAATTATAATATTACTTTATGTATGAAATAATAAAATACAGAAATTATATGTATTTACCTCTCAAAAGGATACATCCACCTATATTGCACTGGCCCTGCTATCCTTGCTTCATATGCCAATTGGACCGGAAAATACTTTATTTAGTCAAAAAACTTAGTAGGAATATCTGTTCAAGCATACAAATAATAAGTGGAATGTCATTCTCCAGCCCCACCATCTCATCTATTTTGATTGTGGCTGCAGCTAGCTGTTTAAAAAATAAACTAAGTTCTGTAAGGCCCTTCCAAACACTTTGGGAAGTAATTCATGTAATGCAATTAGTATAATCTTTCCATAAATACATGACACATGACTTTTCATTCCAAATAACTTAAGATTCTTCATATCCACACATCTACCCATATTTGACACATATCCATCAGGAATTCAAATTTTTAACTCATTCACATAATATCCATCTTGCCTTCTTATCAAGTGGTAGCAAGCTTTAGAAAATATACTTGTTGTCTCATTAGTTTCAATTCACGACACCAACAGGTAATCATTCAACTTTTGTCTTGATTTTAAAGTGTCTTTTGTTTTTTCTTATACATTAAGGATAGTGTTTAAAACATTGTCAAACATTATTTTTTCAATATGCATTACATCTATGTTATGATGAATTAAATTGACTTCCAATAGGGTATGTCCCAAAATATACTACGTTTCCTTCACCAAATATTTTGCCTATTGTCCATTTCCATTACTCCCAGTAGTATCCTTTTCAGTTACCATCTTCAAACCCAAACTCTGAATCTCTGTCATAATATCATCTCCTAAATGAACTGCTGGTGCAACTATCATCACAATTTTATTTTTTCGAAATGTAGTTCTATTTCTTTGAAATGGATGATTTGTAGCTAGAAAGTTTCAATAGTTATCAAACCATGACTGTTACGACTAAATTTGAGGATAAATGCATCATAATTTGTCCTGCAATACAGGCATGTGAATCATACTATAGTACTCCAGCTAGACAATATTGAATATGTGGGAAAGTAACTTATCGTCCACATAAGAGCAACCCGCATAATGAAATTTTGCTTCTTTGAGATATCATATGTAATCACGGTCAAACATCCCACAAATGATTAACCATTGCATAAGAGGATGTAAGAAAACATCCCGCATGTCTTTTAAATTTATTGTCCCTGGAACTACTATTGACAAAAACATATATTTCTCCTTTATACACAACCATGGAGGCAAGTTATAAGGTGTCACTATCACTTTCCATGTTGAATACTTTTGTCGAAATTGCCCAAATTGCTGAAATCCATCTATGTAGAGACCCAATCTCACATTTCGACTTCAGCTGTAAATATATAAATTAAAATGCTTCCAAGCAAATGAATTTAATGGATGTCACATTACCCATTTTCAATCTCTTGCTCATAAGTCACCTCATATCATGTTCTGTAGTATTTGATGCATACAGTCTCTATAATCGAGGAATTAATGGAAAATAATAAATCTTCTTAAATGCAACTTTCAATTTTTGTCACGTATCTACAGCACAAATTGCCTTCTTTAATCAAGAATGATCACAAAACCTTACAGCTAATTAAATCACTATCAACATCCCAATATAACATATCCATTGAATCAACAATCAATTTTTTTCACTGGTAATCCATTCCTAGTAGTAACTTCTTAGTGTTGTAAAAGTTATTAGTGATCAAATTATTATCTGGAATAATCTCCATCAGTTTTGTCACCTGATCAAATAATTTTTTAGACATATGATTTTTGGACTTAATGCTCATAAGTTGAGCCACAAATGATAATCGCAATATGTTTTACAACCATGTCACATCTCTTATCTGCTTTAAGCATTTCATAAAAATTCTAAGATTCAGGATTAGGTGGTTCATCCATGTAATCCATATTGAATTTAGCACTAGTAGCTTCCGTGATCATCTATGGTATGTGTTTGATGAATCTTCACAACAGCAAATGATTCAATACCCTGATTTTGGTCAATGTTCAGAGTCATTGTACTTTTCCCATGATAAATCCAGACAAAATAATTTGACACAAATCCATATTTTGCCAAATGGTATCTTATATTATTTGCATCACGAAAAGGGATATTCTTATGCTTGTGATGATTACATGGATACTTAATTTTTTATCCATCCATCCATCTCGATTGACTACATGCAAATTTGATGAAAGTTTCAAGCCCACTCTAAAAATCTTTATTCAAATTTCCATTCATTAACCATCTATACATCCAATGATGATTTGAACTCATTTTTCCCCTGTTTTATTTACAAAAAAAGTAATGCTCAATCATTATTTTTATTTAAACATTCTATTACTTCAAAATATACTAATAATTTAATAAATTTACTTACAAATTAATATTTAAAATAAATATCATGAATATCGAGGGCAATGTGTTAGTAGAATCTACATGAATAGATAAAGTGATTTTTAGCATAATAAAGATTAATAGATATAATGTAATACTAGATAATGGCAGCAAAATATGATAATGCACAAGAAAGGAAAGTAAAAAATTGGCTTTTAAAGTTTGAAGGGGAGAGGGAGAGAGAGAGAGAGAGAAAGGTGGGGAGAGAGAGAGAGGGGCAGAGAAATAGAGAGACGGAGAGAGATTGAGAGAGGGGCAGAGAAATGGAGAGACGAGGAGAGAGAAAGAGTGAGAGAAAGGGGAGAGGGTGAAAAAGAAATGGCGAAAGGGAGAGAGAGAGAGAGAGAGAGGGGGAGAGAGGGAGATAGAGGGAGAGAGAACAAGCAAGAAAGGAGAGTCAGAATCAAAATAACAAGAGAGAGAGTGACACAAAAAGAAAAAGTGGAAGATAGAGACATAGAAAGAATTAGAAAGGGAGAGAGAGACACATAGAGAATGCAGTTCTAGAATGAGGAATTACATAAAATAAAATAAAAATTTCCGGAAAAAACCTATCAAATATTACATCTTTTGTTATACATAAGTTCATATATGAGCTTGAGGCCCTAGAGCTAGGATTAGTTAATAGTATGACCCTTATTTGTATTATACCATATATAAGCCTTACCAACAAACATTCTCATGTAATGTGCTTAAATATTATTGATATTCTATTTTTTGTCATTTAATTCAAGTTAGTGCAAAAAATTAGTATTATCACATATATAATTATATGTTAGTATACATATAGTAAATGTAGTTATCAAAAGTTACATATAGTAAACATATAGTTATATATAGATATATGCATACAAGTAGTTATAAGTAGATATACTTAAATGTATACAAAGTTATAAATAATTATATAAATTTACATATATGTATACATAATTAAAAATAAAGTTATATTTATTTATATAGAGTTTTTTATAGGTATACTAATATTTATATATATTATACACATATAGTTAAACATTATGGTGTATGATTTTATACAAATAATTATAATATAGTTACATGTGGTTATACATATAGCTACACGTATAGTTAAACTTATATTATACTTGTATGTATATATATTTTATGATATAATTTCATATATTTATACATATAGTTATGTATAGTTATGGATATACTAAAATAAATTTTTTATACTAATATATAAAAATGTATATTAAATATATTTTGTTAATTATATATTTAAATATATAAAATTTGTTAATAGTAAAATAGAATTATTATAGTTATATGTTGTTATACATATAATATATATAGTTATAAAAAATTATATATCATTAACATTTAGTCATATATATATATATATATATATATATATTTACACGAGTAGTTATATTTAGTTATACAAAAATATATACAAAGTTATAAACAAATAAAAAGATTTACATATATGTACACACACACCACACACACACACACACACACACATATATATAGTTAAAAATATAGTTATATTTAAATATATAATGTTTTATTTTTGTTTTAGAAATATTTATATATAGTTATACACATAATTAAACATAATGTTGTATGTATTATACATGTATTTATAAATACAGTCACAATTGGTTATACATATATTACACATATAGTTAAACTTATATTTATATTTATTCATGTATGTATATATATTTATTCATATACTTATATATATTTATACATATAGTTATGTATAGGTATAGATATAGTAAAATACATTTTTATATACTAATATATACAAATGTATATTAAATATAATTGTAAATTATATATTTAAATATAGTTATGTATAAAACATTATAGTTATACATATAATAAGATACAATTATTTATAGGTATATGTTATAAAAAATATAGTATATATAGCTATAAATATTTTATAAATTTAAACATATAGTTATATATAAATATAATTGTAAACAAATAGTTATATATAAATAATATAAAGTTATAAATAAATATATATAATTACATATATGTATACATAGTTACAAATATAGTTATATTTGATTATATAGAGTGTCATATAGTTATACAAATATTTATATATAGTTATACAAATATTTATATATAATTATACACATAGTTAAACATAATGTTGTAGGTTATTATACATGTAATTATAAATATAATTACAAGTGGTTATACATAGAGTTACACATATAGTTATACTTATATTTATACATGTAGGTATATATATATATTTTTATAATTTTATATATGTTAATTATACTCTTTTATACACATAGTTATACTCATATTGTTAATTATATTTTAAATATAGTTATGTATAATATTTTATCGTTATATATTTAGTCAAAGACAATTATTTATAGTGATTTGTTCTTATACCTTTGGGATCCAAAGGCAAAAAGACACAACAGAAAATAAACAAGTTTTGGCTTACAACAGAACAGAATAAAGTAAATGTAGTCTTATATTTCAGGCGTGCAATATATAATATAAATACAATTTGAATTCCCCTAGAAATAGATGATGTCATCCACATAACAGAAGAAACTCAAGCAAAATAGGCAAAGATTAGATCTACATCTAGATATGTCAACAATGTTTGTCTCATCCTGCTATAATTGTTTATGACTTGCTGGCAATGTAATTGGAAAGCTAATCAAGACCCTCGTAGAGGCCCTTGCCAGAGGTAGCACAGGTGCTCTTAATGTGCCCAATGGCATTGGCAAAGAGAGTGAAGTCCTAATTCGTCAGTAATTTCAGCTGCTTTCATCATATTGGGAAGATCTTGCTCATTGGCAAACACCAGCAAAACTGCATCTCAAAGCTTTTCATGATTTAGCATCCTATGCAACTCATCTCTGACTTCAACAACACGATCTCTATCATTTCTCTCCGCCATAAATATGAGACCTTGGGTATTTGGAAGTAATCCCTCTAGAAATGGTGAACCTTGGGTATTTTGTATTCAATAGTCTCTACATTGAAGACAATAGTAGAAATTGTGGTGACAATTTCTCCAAGCTTCAACTTAAACAGAATCGTTGTCTTACTGCCAGTATCAAGACCTAGCATCAAAATCCTCATCTCCTTGTTGACAATCAGCATGCTAAACAGCTTTGTGAATGTCAACCCCATTTCTTCCACTAAATTTCAATCCCTTTGTCATATGGTAGTAAATGGATCTGATGAGTGAAAGAAACAGAATCAATAGACCTCAAGAGATGGTCATCAGAGAGAGAGGTCAACCTTATAGGTTCTATACCTATAGTAAATAAAATTAAAAATAGAGTTATATATAGTTAAACATATAATTATATATAGATATATTCATACAGGTAGCTATGAGTAGTTATACATAAATATATACAAAGTTATAAATAAATATATAGATTTAATATATGAATACATATATGTATACATAGATACAAATATAGTTATATTTAATTATATAGAGTTTTAGATAGTTATACAAATATTAATATATAGTTATACACATATTGTTATAAATATGTATGTAGTTAAAGATATAGTTATATATAACATTTTTATAGTTATACATTTAGTAAAATACAATTATATATAGGTATATATTATTATACATATGATATATTTAGTTAAAAATATAATTATATAGAATTACTCATAAAGTTATAAAATATTATATAATAAAAAAAATAGATATATATAGATATTAATATAGTTATAAAAATAGTTTACATAGTTATAAATATAGTTAAATATAAATTATGAAGAGTTTTATATAGTTATACAAATATTTATAAAATAGTTATCATATTTTATAATAACAACACACACTTAAATGCCCAATTGAATTGCACCACTATAGAGAAAGAACTTGTATCAACAATCTTTTCTTTTGGAAAATTAATATCATATTTAGTGGGAACCAATGTCATAGTATATACTAAATAATCTCTAATCAAATATCTCATAGAAAAGAAAGATGTCAGCCTAGATTGATTTAATGGATTTTACTATTACATAGTTTGAACTAGAGATATTAGATAAGAAATGTATAATCAAAATTGAAAGTAGCTTATCAAGACTAGAAAAAGAAGATAGAAGGGTTATTGAAGAAGATATTAGATAGATTTTTTATTTGAACAAATTATAGTATTGAATGAAAATGTAATTCCATGATATGTAGTATTGAATAAACCTTATCATTGCAAGTAGTATTCTGATCAAATTTTGAGGCAAAGTGTTATAGTTGGGAGATTAGTAGTATCTTGCAATAATGTCACTTTTTGCTCTTGCTCTCATGAATTTTTGGAACATGTTAATATTTATGTACTCGAGTATTTTTCTTCTCAAAATTAATATTGATATTTACATATATATGCATAAATATATATGTTCATTTACACTTTCCTACACACACACACACACATTTATACATCCATATACATTACTATACATTATATATCAGCAATACACATTTTGTACTTTTGTATATATTCACACATGTATCTACATTTTTAAAGTAGTGTGTATATAATTGTATGCATGCATATACTATTGTACACCACACAACACACACATATACATATATACGCAATGTTTTTTTAAGTTACACATGAAACTATTATATATATATATATGTGTGTGTGTGTGTGTGTGTGTGTGTAAATGTATTTAAAATTTTTGATTTTGAAAATTTAATTAAATAAAATATTATATATTGTACACAATTTATAAAATATTCTAAATTCTTTATATTTAAAATAAATATTTGTGAGTGTGTGTACATGCCTGTGTGTGTGTGTGTGTGTGAAGCATATTAATGCATAAAATGAAATTATGAATTAAAATATGAGCTTCTATTTTATTCAAATAGTTGCGTTTTTAATATTTATATTAAAATTACTATTATTATACTCATATAAATAATGAAGTTGGCATATTTGTAAATTATTTTGTTTTTACAATTATGTTAGAAATGAAAATATAGTTCATAAATATATAATATTTATTTTGATTATCTATATAATTTTTTTATTAAAATATAAATGTCTATGATAAATTTCTACCTAGTATTTATTGTTATTAAAAAATTTTAGAAACTTTAAAATTCAAACAAATATAATGTAGTGCATATAAATACATGCCTTTAATATTTGTATAAAATCAATTATTTCTTTAATTATGTTCAAACAAATAGATTACCATATAACTACATGAGTACATTTTTCTATAAGTGATTATTATTTTTATTTTATTCAAAATATATAAATGACCATATAAATATATCAATTTGTTTTTTTAAATAATTATTTTTACATTTTTTTTTTCAAATTTAATACATTACAAATGTTTTTTTTTGTAATTAATAGGTACATTTCAAACATTGTTTTTTATAATAAATATAACATATTGCATATTATGAGGTGTAATTTTTATTTTGTAATTAAATTTTTATTTTAAATTTTTATTTTGTAAATTGAAACTGTATCACCTATATATTTTAAAATTTTTTTATAATATTTTTTACACAAACATATTGTTATTTTTTTTGAAATTTATAAACATGAATTTTAGCAAATGAATATTTTATTAGAAATCAATTTTAGTTAAATGATATTAAGTGAAACAAAAATACAAACCCTAAACATATTAAATCATAATGAATTATACAAACATTTAAAAATACAATAAAAATACATTTATGGTCGAAAAAATTAAATTTATGTTTTTAAAATATATGGGAAAATAATAAAGATTTATACAATATCCAAAAAAACATGTATGAATGAGATGAATGATATGAATGGATATTAAGTTTCTGAAGCATCTAGTTATACATATTGTAGATGTAGTTATATATAGTTTTTCATGTAATTATATATATTAGACATATGGCTATGTATAGGTATTGATGTAAATAAATACAATTATATATAGTAATATGTTGATATACATATTATTAAATACATTTATATTTTGATATATATATGTATGTATATGTATATTAAATATATGTTGTTATATTTATATATCGTTATGTTTATGTATACTATTTTTATAGTTTTAGATATAGTAACTACACTTATATAAGAAATTTGATTTATAACACACATGCATATTGATGCATAGTTATGTTTAATACACTTATATAAAATACACTTATGCTTATGTATATTGTTTATGAATACTATTTATATATAGTTATGTATATTGATGTAAATATCATGTCGCATACCTTATACTATTTATGTATACTGTTTGCATATAGTTATATTAATGTAGATAAATACATTTATATATAGTAATATGCTGATATACATATTGTTAAATACATTTATATATAGTTATATATCTATATATAATATGTGTGTGTGTGTGTGTGTGTGTGTATTTATGTATGTATATTAAATATACGTTGTTATATTTATATATAGTTATGTTTATGTATACTATTTTTATAGATATAGATATAGTAAAATACACTTATATAAAAAATTCGAATTATATCACACATGCATATTGATGTATAGTGATGTTTAATTCACTTATATAAAATACACTTTAGTTTATGTATACTATTTATGCATACTATTTATATATAGTTATGTACATTGATGTAGATATCACGTCGGCATATTTACTGTGCACCATCAACATCCACACAATGAGAACACATTATATAACAAATGCATGAAGTATGTATACGAATAAATTTATATAAGCAATCCAAGCATACCATGGTGATTAGTAAAGAATAATTTCAGAATAAAAAAATAACAGAATCAAAACGCATACTCTTTCATTAAGATAATCGATTAAGAATTAGGGTAGTAAATGTACCTCAAATCAATAAGAAATCTTGCTTATATTACTCTTCGATTAGGTTTTGATGCGTCAGTGTCGAGAGATAGAGGTAGACTATGGAGGACTTAGGTGCTTCACTAGTTAGAGTTGTCACTCCCATCTCGACAACAAGTGATTATATATATTACCAAAATATTTAATTATTTAATTATAAAACCATTAAATAAACAATATATATATATTACAAAAAGACTAATTTTTTTTATTTATCATCACAATTTTTTCAACAAAATTCATATGCATGTAGCATGGTACATATGAAAAACAAACACCTTTCAATTTTTTATTAGAAAATTAATTAAACAATAAATATATAAACAATTTAAAAAATTATATGTTTAGCCTTATAAAAAAATATCAAGAAGCTACAAAATTTACAAACATCATATAATAAGACATACATGAAAAGATGATTTGTCTTCTAGCCACTCTCCTAAGAGTTATAAAATACTTTTAATATTAATAAATATATAAATATATATATTATATGGTTATAAATTTGTAACAATTCATATTAATTTTTATAAAGATAATATGAAATAATTTTAAAGGCATAAAATTTAATATTATTTGATATCATTAATACTTTTTAAAATTCAAAAAATTACTTAAAGTGAGAAGAAAACTAAAAAAAGTTATTTTTATTATTTTAATAAAGATTGAATATTAAAATCTAATAGTAAAAATATTACTAAATTGTTTAATTCTTATAAATTTTAGTAGGGGCAAACATCTATGTTTTATTTTTAAATAGTAATTTATTTTCTTATAAATTTAATGAAAAAAAATTTTAATTTTTATTATATTTCAAGATTTTTAAATTTTGTATAAATTATTTTTTAAAAGATTCCTATAGTTATATATTTTTTTATAATTATAATAATATTAATATTTACTAGTTTATTCATCAATTAAGATATTTTTGAAAATATTTTCTATATAATCATACAATGAATTATTTTACATTTATATTAAAAGAAATTTTATAGTATGGTAATTTAATTTTTAAAATATCATAAAAATTATTATACTTATAGAATTATTTATTTAATGTTACTTTAATACAACATTTTAAGTTTCTTTATTAACCATTTTAAAAAATATTTTGTATAAATTTTTTAAAAATTTATACATCATAAAAATATATATTTTAGTACTTATTAATATACTTTTTTTATTTTTATATATTTTAAATTATTTATTTATAAATCCATTTTTTTTAATTTTACAAGGAGAATGTATCTTTCAAGGATTGCTCATCTATAGACCAGTGACATACATTAAATAAACAAAATTAAATAAAATATTAAAACTAATAATAAATTTTAAAAAATTAAATAATTAAAGATTGACTAGAGAAATTCCGTCGCTAAATCCATCGTTATGTTACAGATGTAATTAGCTAGAAAATTTTCATCATTAAAATAGCCGTGATATTCCAGTTATAATTAACTAGGAAAATTTCATCGCTAAATCCGCCGCTATATTTTGGATTTAATTAGTTTGGGAAATTCCATCGCTAAAATCCGTTGCTACAATCTGGATGTAATTAGCTAGTGAATTTCCATCACCAAATCCATTGCTATATTCTAGAATTTATTATCCGGGGAAATTGTGTCGCTAAATCCGTCGCTATAATTATGATTTTATTATCTAGAGAAATTCCATCGCTAAAAATTTCACAATATTTAATGTTATTTTAGCTATGGAAAACCATCACTAAATTAGTCGCTATATTCCATATTTTATAAGCTAGAAAAATTCTATCGCTAAAATTGTTGCTATATTCCATATTTTATTAGCTATGAAAATTTCGTTGCTAAATTCATAGCTAAAATTTTCACTTTTCTTGAGCAAAATTTATAAAAATATTTCGTCACTAATCTGTTGTAAATTTTTATTTCATTGAAAAATCATAAATCTCTTGCTATTCCCTAGCTAATCCATCTCAATTTAGCTAGGGATTGATCCCTATCTAAAATTCCCTAGCTAAATGAATATTTTCTTATAGTGTATAGATAGATAAAGAACTAGATGGATAGATAGACAAAAAGATAGATAAATAGATAGATATATATATATATATATGAGTGTGTGTGTGTGTGTGTGTGTGTGTGTAGACTAAATGATAGAAAAATAGATATAACGATTGATATACTAATAGATAACAGAAAGATATACAAATAGATAGATAGATAGATAGAAAAATAGATATATAGATAGTTAGACAAATAGATAGACAGATAGATAAACATAAATATTGATAGATAGATAGTTTGAGAGATGGATAAATAGATATAAAGATTGATAGGAAGACAGACAGATAGAAAAACTAAAAGATAGATAGATAAACATAAAGATAGACAGATAGAAAGATAAAAGTAAGATAAATAGATAGATATATAAAAAGATAGATAAATTGACAAATAGATAGAGAGATAGATAAATGAATTGATAGAAAGATTTATTTGCAAATTGATAGATAGATTAATAGACAAAATTATAGTTTGATTGATTGATTGATTGACAGATAGGCAAATAGATAGATATAAAAACAAATAGATCAATAAATCAATATATTATTTGATAGATCGATTAGCAAAAATAGATAGACTAATACATAGACAAACAAATAGATAGATAGAGAAATAGATCGACAGATATATAGACAAATAGATAGATATATAGATATATAGATAGATATATAGATAGATACATAGAAAAAGATATACAAATGGATAGATTCATAGATTGATAGATATAAAGATAGATAGTCAGTTAGATGTACAGATAGAAAGATAGATAGATAGACAATTAGATAGATAGATAATTAGATAGATAGATAAACAAATATATAAACAAATAGATAGATAGATAGACAGAAATATTGATAGTTGACAGATAGACAAATAGATGGATAGAAAAGACTCATAGATAGATAGAAAGATAGATAACATATAAATAGACAAACAAAAAGATAAATAGATAGATAAATAGACATATAGATAGACAGATTGATAGATAAATTGATAGACAGAGAAATAGAAAGTTAGATATATAGAAAGATAGAAAGATAGATGGATAGACAGATTAATAGATATATGATAGAAAGATTGATAGAAAGATTGATAGAGAGATAGGTAGATAGTGAGATAGAAAGATAGATTGATAAAAAGATAGATAGATAGAATGATAGTTAGATATATAGAAATACATATAGATAGATAGATAGAGATATAAATAGACATATAGATAGATAGATAGATAGACAAATAGATAGATAAAAATAATTAAAAATAGAAATATAGAAAAGATAGATAGATAGATAAAAGGATAGATAGATAGATAGATAAAAAAATATCGAGAGACAGATAGATACACAGATAGATAGACATAATGATTGATTGATAAATATATAAATAGATAGATAATTAGATAATAGATAGACAGATTAAAAGATAGATAGATAGATAGAAAGATAGATATATAGATAGCAAGATAAATAGATAGATAAATAAAATAATGTCACATAGATATACAAAAAGATAGACAAATAGAAAAATAGATAAATAGATAGATAGACAGATAGTCAAAAACATAGAGGGAGAGATAGTTTGGCAAATAGCTTGACAGATTGATTAATATAAATATTGACAAATAGATAGAAAGAAATAAATATAGATAGATAGATTGATTGATAGATAGACAAATTGATAGAAAGATAGATAGACATTTTGATAGATAGATTGATAAACAAATTAAAAAATAAATTGAGAGACTAAATGATAAATAGATAGATAAGCACATTGATAGATAGATTGATAGGAAAATAGATAGACAATTAGATAAATAGGTAGATAGACAAATATATAGATAGATAGATAGATAAAAATATAGACAGACATAAAAGAATATAGATAGGCACATAGAAATAAAAATAGAGAGATAGATAGATACACATATAGATAGACAGATTTACAAATAGACTGATAGATAGACAGATAGATAGTTAGATAAATAGATAGATAGAAAGATAGATAAAAAAATAGATAGATAGAAAGATAGATAGATAAACAAATAGATAGAAAGACAAATAGATAGACATATTGATTGACAAAAATATCGACAGATAGATAAAAAAATAATGAAAAATAGATACACAGAAAGATAGACAGATAGATAAATAGATAGATAGATAGATAGACAAAAAGATAAAGAGAGAGAGAGATAGATAGATAGATAGCTATATAGATAGATTAATAGAAAGATAGACAAACATATAGTAAGAAAGATATGCAAATAGATAGATAGATATGCAGATAGATAGATCGATAAATAGACATATAGATATAAAAATAGATAGACATATACATAGACATTAAAAGATCGACAAATAGACAGATAGATAGATAAACATCTTGATAGATAGATAGACATATTGATAGATAGATAGATAGATAGACAATAAGATATATAGAAAGATAAATATATACACAGATAGATAGAAAGATGGATAGATTTTAAGACAATTGCATAGATAGATAGATAGACATATAGATATATAGATAATTAGATAGATAGATAGCTTGGAAGATAAATAGATAGATATAAAGAAACTTTGATAGATGGATAGATTGGTTGATAGAAATATTGCTATAAAGATAAATAGATACATAGATAAATAAAAAGTTAGTATATAGTTAAGATAGATAGATTTATTGATTAATTGAAAAAAAGATAGATAGAATTAGAGATAGATAGATAGATAATTAGATAAACAGATAGATATACTTATATATAGACAAATAGATAGATAATTATATAGACAGAAAGATAGATAGACAGATAAAAAGTTAGATAGATAGACATATATATATATATATGCAGATAGACAGATAGATAGGTAGATAAATAGATAAATATATAAATAGACATATAGATAGATTCAAAGATAAAAATATAGATAGACAGATAGATAGTTAGATAGTTAGACAGATGGATAGATATATAGATAGACAGAAAGATAGAAAAAAGATAGATAGATAAATTGTTTGATTGATATGGAAGTATATAAACATATTGATAGACAGATAATAATAGAGATAGATAGTTAGAAAGATAGACAAATAGATAAATAGATAGATAGACTGACTGACTGACTGATAGAGAGATAAATAGATATAGATAGATAGACATATAGAGAGGTAGATAGATAAATAGACGTATAATTAGATAGATAGAGAGCAAGATTAATAGATAATGAGATAAAAATTTAGACTGGCATAGATACAGACAAACAAAAAAACTAATAGCTAGACAAACATATAGATAGATAGACAAACAGATATAAAGATAGATAGACTGATAGTAAAATTTAAAGATAGATAGATAGATAGATAGACATGTAGATAGATAGGTAGATAGTCAAATAGTTAAATAGACAGACAGATAGATAGATAGATTGATTGATTGTTAGAAAGAATATAAACATATAAAAAGATAAATTGATAAAAAAATTAATAGACAAATCGATAAATAGATTAATGGATAGATAGACAGAAAGATAAATATATTGACAGATAGATAAAAAGTTAAATCTATAGATTATTAGATAGATAAATTGATAGACAGAAAGATAGACAGATAAAACATTGATAGATAGAAAGATAAATATATAGAAAATTAGATAGACATATAGATAGATAGATTTAAAATAAGATAGATAGATAGAAATATAGACACATAGATAGACAAAAATAAATACATATAGTTTGATAGATAAATAAATAGGTAAACACAACTATATAAGATAGATTGATATATACACAGACATAAAATAGACATATAAATACATAGAGAGATAGATCATTAGATATCTATTTCTGTATCAGCCTATCTATCTATCTATCTTTCTTTCTTTCTTTCTTTTTGTCTCTCTATTTATTTGTGTCTATCTGTCTAACTATCTATCTTTCTATATTTCATTCTATCTATGTATTTATCTATATATCTACCTAGTTATCTTTTTATCTATCTATCTATTTGTCTATCTATCTATCTGTCTATCTATCTATCTATATTTATGTCTATCTATCTATCTGTCTCACAATCTGTCTATCTTTCTATCTTTATTTTATTATGGCTATCTATCTATCTGTCTGTCTATCTATCTATCTATTTTTTTATCGATCTATTCTATCCGTCCATCTATCTATCTACTCTATCTGTCCATCTATCTATCAAACTATTTGTATATCTATCTATCTATATATATGCGTGTCTATCTTTCTATCTATCTATGGGTCTATCTATCTATTTATATATCCGTCTATCTAATTGTCTATCTATTTGTATATCTAACTTCTATCAACTATATGATCTAAATGTTTATCTATCTATCTATCTATCTACATGTTTATCTATCTATTTCTTAATATTTCTATATGTTATATATCTGTATAAATATTTAACTCTCTATCTTTTTATCTATATGTGTATCTATCTAACTATCTACATGTCTATCTATTTCACTATCAATTAATCAATCAATCTATTTAATATCTATCTATATTTCTATCTATTTATATGTCTATCTATCTGTATGTCTATCTATCTATCTATTTATTTATCTCTATATTTATAAGTATATCTCTCTATCTATCTATGTATCTATCTGTCTATCTAATTGTCTATCTATATGTCTATATATCTGTCTATCTATTTGTCTTTCTATATGTCGATCTATCTATATATTAATCTATCTATATGTCTATCTATATAATTATATGTCTATCTATATGGCTATAAATCTTTAATTTTATATGTTTATCTATCTATCTATTAATCTATCTATCTATCTTTCTATCTCTTTATCAAAATGGCTATATATATGGCTATCTATCTATTTATCTATCTATTTATCAATCTATATGTTTATATATCTATTTATCTATATCTATATCTATTTCTATGTGTATCTATCTTTATATGTTTTTATTTATCTATCTCTCTATCTATTTATCTATCTATATGTCTAATAATTTGTCAATCTATAAGACATTCTACCAGTCTATCTTTCTATCTATCTATCTACTTTCCTATAATTATGTTTATCTATCTGTTTATCTATTTGTATATCTATCTTTATATATAATTATCTATCTATCTATATAGATATCTATCTATCTATAGATATCTATCTATCTATATATCTGTATATCTCTTTATTTATTTTTCTATCTATCAATATGTTTATATATTTGCGTATATATCTATCTATCTATTTACATGTTGATCTATCTACCTATTTATCTGTCTATTTATATTTCTAACTGTCTATCTATCTATCAATATGTCTATCTATCTTTCTATCTATCTATATGGCTATATATATATATATATATTTATTTATTTATTTATTTGTCTAATAAATAATATTTCTATTTGTGTATCTAATTTTCTATCTATCTATATATGTGTTTATCAATGTCTCAATCAATCCGTCAATCTATCTATCTATCTGTTTATCTATCTATCTATCTATCTCTTTATTTATCTATCTCTTTATTTATCCATCCATCTATCAATCTATCTATTTATTTATCTTTTTGTCTATATATCTATTTGTATCTCTATCCTTTTGTCTATCTGTTTAGGTACCTATCTATTTGTCTATCTATCTATCTATGTATCTATCTATCTATGTACATATATATATATATATATATATATATATATCTCTTTCTATATCTCCATCTATCTGGAATCTATCTTCTATCTATCTTTCTACTTATCTATCCTACTATCTATTTGTCTATCTATATATCTATCTATCTTTTTTGTGTATCTATATTTATATCAATCTATATATCAATCAATATATCTATCTATCTATAGATCTATCTATCTATATCTCTATCTATTTATCTATTAGTGTGTCTTTCTATCTGTTTGGATATCTAGCTATTTGTATATTTTTCTATCTATCTTTCTATTTATCTGTCGAATTGTTTATTTATCTATCAATATATCTATCTATCTATCTGTTTATCTATATATTTATCTATCTCTATATCTATCTATCTACTATCTATATGTATATCTATTTATCTATCTATTTGTATATCTATCTGTCTATATATTTATTTATTTATCTGTCATTCCATTTGACAATCTATTTGTCTATCTATTTGTATATCTATCTTTCTATCTTTTAATCTTTCTCTGTCTATCTTTTTCTCTATCTCTATGTCTTTCCACCTAATAGTTTATCTATCTATTTATTTATCTATCTATCTATCTATTTATATGTCTATCTATCTATATGTTAAATAATCTGTCTATCTCTCTATCTATCTACGTGTCTATCTTTATACCTATCTATCTATCTATCATCCTAATTATCTATTTATCTATTTGTGTATCAATCTATCTATCTATTTGTCTATAAATCGGTTATCCATCTATCTTTTGATCTATCTATCAATCAATCTATCAATCCGACTATCAATCAATCTATCAATCTATCATTAATCAGTCAATCAATGAAATAATTAATCTATCTATTAATTTGTCAATCAATTTATTGTTGTATATGTAATTTGTTTTTTTACTTAATAATCTGTTTTAATATTTTCATGTAAGTGTAGGAAAGAAATATTAAAAGCCCGGGCATGCAGCATTAGCATAATAACGGAGGTCCCGCTTTGGTTAAATGAACCGGATGTTTATTTTTTTTTGTATAAAATGATTTGTATTTATTTTTTCGGGCGGCTGTTTTTTGACCCGGTTGAACTGTTCATCATCCTATCTTCTTCTCTCTGTGTGATTTAGCGACTGCTCCGTGCTGCATACTGTAAGATGTTCTGTTCTTGGTTTTAATCTATAACGCATAAGCATTTTCTGGTGGAGGTAGCTAGTCGTACTGAGCGACTAGCGAACCATGTTATTTCCTGTGTTGATTTCTTGTGTTTTTTTTGATTCTGTCGTAGATGATTTTGGATTGGGATATATATATTGCTTGTTTTTCTGTTTTTTCTGTTGTTTCTGTTCTTAATCTCACTACCCATGGAAGCGCGATTGCCCAACATTTGTCTATCAAGTTGTTTTTCTATTTATTTATATATCTAATTATCTATCTGTCGATCTATCTATCTATCTATTTAACTATCTATATATTTTTCTAATTATCTATTTATCTTCTATCAATATCTCTATCAATTTGTCTATCTATCAGTTTATAAATTTATTTATTTATCTCTTTATATGTCAGTCTATCGATCTATCTATCTATATGTCTATCTATCTATCTATCTGTCTATGTATCTATATATCTATCTGTCTCTATATCAATCTATCTAACACTCTATCTAGCTATCTATTTATATTTCTATCAATCTGACAATCTTTCTATCTATTTATTTATCTATTTGTCTATTTGTCTATCTATCTATCTATCAATTTATCTATCTATCTATTTTTCAATTTTTGTTTCTAACTAGTTGTATATCTGTTTATATGTCTATATCTATATGTCTTTTTATCTATCTATTCATCTATCTATCTTTTTTCAATATTTCAATAAATTTGTCTAAGTGTGTTTTGTCTATATATCTATCTAATTACGTTAATTTTGAACTATCTATATTTCTATCTATTTATGTTTCTATATAACTGTCTAAATATTCATCTATTTATCTATCTATCTATCTATCAATATATATGTATATCTATCTACCTACCTACCTGTCTATCTATCTATTTATTTATCTGTCTATCTATTTGTATATCTATCTGTTTATCTATTTGTATATCTAATTTCTATCTATTTATCTATCAATCTGACTATCAATTTTTCTATCTCTATGTGTATCGATCAGTCAGTCTATCTATCTATCTATCTATGTATCTATTTTTTTATCTGTCTATCTAGCTATATATATGTCTTATAATCTATTTATCTCTTTAACTATCTATCTATATATGTTTATACCTATCTATCTATCTATCTTCCTATCTATTAGTTTATCTATCTATGTATCAATATAAGTATCAATTTATCTATAAATATGTTATTAATCTTTATATTGATCTATCTATCAATCTTTCTATTAATCATTCTATCAATCTATATATCAATTTGTTTATTAATCTATCTATCATTCTTTCAATTAATCTATCTATTTAATCTGTATATCATTCTATCTAATAAACTATCTATCTATCTATTTATCTATCTGATAAGCTCTATTTCTATCTATCTATCTAACTATTTGACTATCTATATATTTCTCTATATATATATTTTTAACTATTTATCTATATATCAATATGTCTATCAATCTGTCTATCTATTGGTATATAAATGTTTATATCTATATATTTATATATCTATTTGTCTATTTATCTATCTACCTATATCTCTATATATCTATTTATATATTTATTAATCTATGCAACTATCTATTCTTCTAATTCGTTATCTATCTAATTATTTTTCTATTTTTTTATCTATCTATTTGCTATCTATCTATCTATCTATCTATTTATCTAATTGTCTATCTACAATTTTGTAAATTTTTGTATCCATCTATCTATCTATCTATATGTCTATATCTATATCTGTCTATTTAACTATCTAATTATTTCTCTATTTATCAATCTATTTTCTATATATCAATATTTTTATTTAAATGTGTTTATGTATATTTATATATTTGAGTAACTTGTTAATTAAATATATTTCTATATATTTATGTATCTAACTATCCAACTATCTTTCCATCTATTAGTCTATTAATCAATCAATCTATATATCTATCTACATATATTTTTAAAATTCTATCAATCTATTTGTCTATCTATCTAACTTTCTATCTGACTTTCTATCTGTCTATCTATCTCTTTATTTATTTATCCATCAATCCATCCATATGTTTGTCTATATATATATATCTATCAATATATCTTTTCATCTATCTGTCTTTCTGTTTATCTATTTATCGGTCTATCCGTCTATGTTCCTAATTGTCTACCTATCTATCTTTGTATCTATCTATCTATCTAATGTCTATCTATCCATATGTTTATATATGAATCTATCTATCTATTTTTTCACTATTCATCTATAGACTATTAGTGTATCTATCAATTTTTTTATCTATCTATATGTTTAAATGTCTTTATATTTATCTCTCAATCAATCAATCAATCATTCTTTAAATTTGTCTATTTATCTTTATGTCTATATTACTCTCTCTCTATCTTTTAGTATATAAGTCTATTAGTCTATGTATCTATCTAGCTATATGTCTATCTATCGATCAATCTATCAGTATGTCTAAATGTCTATCTATCTTTCTATCTACTTTTTTATCTATCTATCTATGTACCAGTCAACTTGTCTACTTGTCTATCAATTTATTTGTTTAGCAATAAATCTATCTATCTGTCTGACTAGCAATCTATCAATCAATCAATCTATCTATATATATGTTTATCTTTATATCTATCTATATATCTATCATTATGTGTATCTCTTTATATTTCTATGTGTCTATCTATATATTTGTATATCTATATATCAATCTATATAACTATCTTTATATATAGTTGTGTTTATGTGTATCTGTCTATATATCTATTTGTCTATATATATATATATATATATAAATCTACCAATCTATTTATATATATATATTTATCAATTTGTCAATTTATCAATTAGACTATATGTCTATATATTTATTTGTGTATTTGTTGATTTCTCTTTCTTTCTATCTATCTATTTATATTTTTATGTATCTATCTATCTAATTATATTTTTATCTATCTATTTATCCATCTATCTTTCTATCTACCCATCTATATATCGATTTGGCTATCTGTCATTCTGTCTATTTGTTTTTCTATCTATTGATCTATTTGTCGATCTCCCTTTTTGTCTATCTGTGTATATATCTATCTTTTTATTTGTTTATTTGTCAATTTGTTTATCTATTTTTCTATATATTTATTTATCTATATATCTATCTATATGTCTTTCTATCACGACGAGCCTGGGCCCGACACGATTTAGCCATGCCCGTGCTCAGCATGGCATGCTATAGTGCCATGTCCAGGCCCATCATGTCGTGCCCTTGCCATCATTCTATGCTAGGCACATTGGCATGGCACGCTTGACCACGCATTGAATGTGGTCAATACCAACCGACACCCGACAAGCATGGTTCACCAAGACCTAAAAGGTTAAATATGCACTGTGGTATGGCGGTGTGGCGCTTAAACCCTAATTTCTTTAAAAAAATTAATGTTTGTTCAACCCAAACTGAGCCGAACCCAATAGTTTTTGGGTCATTGGACAGTTCAGGTCCGACACTATCTATCTATCTATATATATATCTATCTATATGTCTAATAGTCTATCTATCTATCTATCTTTTGATCTATCTATCTATCTATCTATATATCTATTTTTCTTTCTGTCAATTTGTTTATATATTTATCTGTATATCTATATATTTATATATCTGTCAATCTATAATTTTTCTTTTGGTATATTTATCTATATCTTTTTTCTTTATCTCTCTAATTATTTATGTATCTATCTATCTGTCTGTCTATCTATCTATTTATCTATTTATATGCTTATCCATCTAATTGTCTTTTGCCTATCAGTCTATTAGTCAATATGTCTATCTATCTATCTACCCATAAATATATCTATCTACTAATCTATATATTTGTCTTTTTATCAAATTTTTAATATATCTATCTATCTATTTATATATCTGTTTATCTGTCTATCATTATATCTTTCAATCTATCTATCTATCCATTTGTATCTTTATATCTATGTATCTATCTATCTATTTATCTATTTGTCTATCTATTTATCTTTCTATATACCTATCTATCCATTTGTATGTCAAGATTTCTAGCTATATATCTATCTATCAGCATATCTCTCTGCCAATCTGTATATCTATCTATTAGTATATATATTTGTCTATCTCTTTATCTAACAATTTGTTTATCTATCTATCTAATTATCTATATGTTTATTAGTCTATTTACTATTCTATCTATCTATTTATCAATTTATCTACCTATCTTTGTGTGTGTGTGTGTGTGTGTGTGTGTGTATATATATATATATATATATATATATATCTATCTATCTATATATATTTTTTTATTTATCTATCTGTATATCTATATATCTGTCTATTTATATACTTGTCTGTTTATCTATCTATCTATTTGTCTATCTATTTATCTATCTCTCCATATGTCTATCTTTCTATATGTCAATCAATCAATCTATCTATCTACCCCCCTTTATATCTGTCTATCAATCTATTTATATATCTTTCTATCTTTCTATATGGCTAACACTACAATAAAATATCAATTTAGCTAGGAAATTTTAGCTAGGGATCATTCCCTAGCTAAATTATAAGGAATTAGCTAGGGAATAGCAAGAGATTTATGATTTTTTTTTTTGAAAAAAAAATAGCAACAGATTAGCGAGGGAAAATTTTTTGAAAATTCAGCTCAAAAAAAGCAAGGGATTTAGCGATGTATTATTGACGAAAATTTTTTGTAAATTCAGCTCAAAAAAGCAGGGATTTTAGTGATGGATTTAACGACGGATTAGCAACTGAAAATTTTCGTAAATTCTGCTCAAGAAAAGCAGGAATTTTAGCGACGGATATTGTGACGGAATATCCCTCACTAATAAAGACCTGAAATTAGTGATGGATTTAGCGACGAATTTTCCGTTACTAATAAAATTCATGATTTAGCAACGTATTTAGTGATGGAGTTTTCATTGCTAATAAAATCCTTGATTTAGTGACGAATTTAGTCGTGGATTTTCACTTGCTAATAAAATCTATGATTTAGCGATGGAATTAGCGATATATTTTCCCTTGCTAATAAAATCTATGTTTTAGTGACAGATTTAGCAATAGATATTCTCTTGCTAATAAAATCTATGATTTAGCTATGGAATTAGCGATGGATTTTCTCTTGCTAATAAAATCCATGATTTAGTGACGAAATTAGCAATGGATTTTCTCTTGCTAATAAAATCAATGATTTAGCGATTGACTTAGTGACGGATTTTCCCTTGCTAATAAAATTCATGATTTAGTGATGGATTTAGAAACAGACTTTCCCTTGGTAATAAAATATATATTTTTGCTACGGATTTAGCGAGCTAATATCCCAAGCTAATCAAATTCATAAATTAGTAACGGATTTAGCGACAAAATTTCAGTTGAAAATAAAATTAATAATTTTATGATGGATTTAAGAATGAAATTTCCCTAGCTAATAAAATATGTAATTTAGCGAAGGATTTAGCGACGGATTTTCTCGAACTAATAAAATCCGTAATATAACAATGAATTTTCACTAGCTTATAAAATCTGTAATTTAGCTACGGATTTAGCGATGGTATTTCACAAGCCATTATTTAATTATATAATTTTTATTTATTTATAATTTGTATTACAATTTGATTTAATTTTTTTTATTAAATTTATGTTATTGGTCTATAGATGAGCAATCCTTGAAACACACATTCTCCTAGTAAAAAAAATTGATATTATAAATTATTAATTTAAAATATATAAAAATACAAAAAAAATTATATTAATAAGGACTAAAAAACTATTTTTATGATGTATTATTTTTTTAAAAAAATTATACAAAAAAATTTTCTAAAATCTTTATTTGAGAAACTAAATAATTTAAATTAAAGTAACATTAAATAATTAATTCAATAAGTATAATAATTTTTTCGATAATTATAAATTAAAATAACATACATTAAAACTTCTACTAATTTAAATATAAATTAATTCAATATATGATAAAATATAAAATATTTTCAAAAATATCTAAATTGATGAATAAATAGTAAATATTAATATTATTATATGTATTAAAAAAATTTATGATAATAGAAAACTTTAAAAAAAAAATAATACAAATCATGATAATCTTGATATATAATAAAAATATAATTTTTTCAATAAAGTTAAAAGAAAATAAAATAATAATGATAAATAAATATATAAATGTTTAATCCTACTAAAAGTTATAAAAATTAAACAAATGAGTAATATTTTTACAATTAGCTTTAAACATTAAGTTTTTATTAAAATAATAAATATTACTTATTTTAATTATCTTCTCACTTTAAGTAATTTTTTGAATTTTAAAAATTATTAATTATATCAAAAAATATGAAATTTTATGCATTTAAAATTATTTCATATTATCTTTGTAAAAATAAATATGAATTTTTAAAAATTTATAACTATAAAATATAAATTTTATAGATTTTTTAACATTATGAGTATTTTATAACTTTTAGGCGAGTGGCTAGAATATAAATCATCTTTTCATTTATGTCTTATTATATGAAGTTTGTTAATTTCGTACCTATTTGAATTTTTTGTAAGGGAAAACATATTTTTTTTATTGTTTATATATTTATTATTTAATTAATATTATAATAAAAAATTATAAGGTATTTATTTTTCATTTGTGCATTGCTACATGCACATTAATTTTGTTGAAAAAACTTTGATAGTAAATAAAATTAATGAGTATTTTTGCAATATATATATATATATATATATATATATTATTTATTTAATGTTATAATATTTAAAAATATACATATAATCCTAAAATATACACACACTCTCTCGACTCGACACATCTCTAAGACTAACACGTGAATCGAAGTCCTCTGCATTCCATCTATCTCTCGACGCATCTCTAACACGTGAACCAAAGTACTCTGCATTCCATCTATCTCTCCACGTCGATACAACTAAAATTAATTCGAGGTTTAAGTTTTAACTTTATATTGATTTTTGATATGTTTATACATTTATTCTTCATCGATTATATTGGATTGTTTAATCGAAGTGTAAGCATTTATATTCTATTTTTTTCATAATATTGAATACCCAATGCCTTTAGTTGGGAGGTTCTAGTTTAATCCAAGTCTTGAGTCTAACCTAATATGGCATCCGTTCTCTTTAATAATTTCATCAGATAATTCTTGAGTATCAACCTGAACAAATATGTATAGAATTGGTCAAATTTTGTAAGATTTTGTGTTCTGGCTATACTTATGCTTATCCTTTAATTAATTATGACATCATAAAGAGAAGTTGACTAAGTGTATATTTGAACTTCAATGTAATTATTATTAATTATTACCGGTTGAGTTGTTAAAACATACACAAAAACTATTGTTGAGTTGCCCCCTTCATTTATTGGTCATTTCAATGAACTTTTTGATGTATATTCTATATCTATCTAAGGGTTGTTGGCTTAATAAAACTATCAAAATTTTGTTTTTAGAAAATATGAAAAGGGTTGTCGGTGAAAAAGATATCAACATTATATCTAATAGGCACATATCATCATTATATCAATAGGCACCCAACACGTATTCATATCATTCCTCGACTAATTGGTCTAGAAAATCTTGTTTATTACTATTGGCACTTAAATTAATATTTTAATAGTATTTTTGTTAAATATAATACTCATGAACTAGAATACTAATCCATTGATAGCCTTGTATTTATTTGGTTGAATAATGGTTATTATCTGTCATTGGAAGAACTAATAAAATTTAAGGAAAATCTAATAACATGGGTCAAATCACATGAGCCAAAATTCTGAGCAATGTCTGAGTTCCCAAAAAATATATGAGATAAAACAAAAATTAATTTGGTTGAGTCCTTTAATTCTTAACTTTGTGTTGAACATCAACATTGGACATGTAACTTTCTAATGAAACATACGGAAGAGTAGGTAATATATAACATTGCCAAGAGTCAATCATTACTAGTGGCTATATTGATGAATGTTGTTTTTAGAGTTTGCACTAGTCAAACTTATATTAACATTGACAACATGAATAGAAAGTGCACATGTAGAAATTAGTAAATGTTGGGTATCCTAAGTGAGCATGCACATGTAATATTACAATTGATTGGTCAATCTATGATTGAGGTGATTGATATAAATTCTCCAACCAAGAGTTGATATATTTCTGATCATAATCAAGTATTAAGATGAATAGCATGCATTTTATTTGTAAAGATACTATGTATTGGGTATGACATCATTTATTTCTCATTATATCCTCCTCACTCTAAATACCCTGAATCTCAATCTATGAATAAATAGACTATGTTTTGTTTAGAATGAAATGCGACTAGGCATAATAGAAAGACTTACAAGAATCTATTAGTATACTATTTTATCTTATTCTTTATTAAATTGTATTAATACCTATAGCATACAACTTATTTTGAGATCATCTTCATATGGTGTACTGTTGATTACTGGGTAGTAATCTTCATCATTGATGAATGCCTATTTATTATCATCCATATACATATAACATATTACTACTACTAATACACACACACACACACACACACACACACACACACACACATACTGATGGTAACATGTTGCGGCTATAATATATTACAATAGTATGTATATATTTATAATATATATATATATATATATGATGTAACATGTATCAATGATTATATATATACTGCACTATATATAAATAGATACTAGAATTAGCATTTAAATTTATGCAAAATTAAAATTGATGAAAAACTCAATGAGTGTATATATAGTTTTGCTAATGTATTTTACTTCAGGTGTGCTCGATGTGGGGCATGCGATATTGCTCACGGTGTGCTTGGTATGAAGCATTGTTTTTGCTCTAATTTCATCTAAAAAATACTTGAGTAATCTAGGTATTTTCTATTTTAATTTATTTCACATATGAATGGTTAAATCAAGATATGATTTTTATTATTTATGTTTGTATTATGTGATATTTGATTTAAGCAATGTGTGTATAGGTATAATTATTTGTGATGATGCATGGTGTGCATTGTGCATTACATCTATGAATATACTATAAAATTATTTTGGTCGACCTCTAATTTTTATCATCAATGTGGGCAACTTTTGTGTATACATGTGCACTATTTATTTAATTCCACTCTGAAATAGTAAATTATTCATAAAAATAGAATAACTATTTATACATTATAATAATGAATTTGAAATCACCATAATAAACCCAACTAGTTTTGGGATTGGATCATATTTCAATACTAGTTATTGATATCCAAGCTTCCCACACACACACACACACACACACACACACACATTATGTATATATATATATATTATAAGACCCTAATCACAATTTCTCACTTTTTATACCATGAGGCACACTATGTTTTCATAAATAATCATCACAAATAATTTCTTCATAAAATTATTTTTCTACCAAATTTATATTAACTATAATTTATACCATTAACACCTGTTGATTATGAAGAGTTTGGGTATCTTTGTAACGTTGATGAATTTTATGCCATAGAAGAGTATTCTTCCTACGACAACATTCGTTAGGACACCCTTTATCTTGCCGTGTTAATAACGTCATCTTTTAACACGATAATTTTTCTGTGCTGCAATATGTTTATTTTAAACAATTTTAAAAACTAATAAATATGAGTAGTAATTGTTAGTTGAACGTTGTATTTATTTAGTGAGTACCATAACTATTAGTTGTAACCCTCAAGCTTGAATCTAAGTTGCATGTTTCACAATATTTCTGGCAGATGTATCTTGTAATAAATAGTAATAAAGAATATAAGAAAATATGAAAAGTATTATGGAAATGTATGTATCATTAATGAAATATTATTTTATAGTACTAGCGAATATATGTTAGTACTCTTTTATGTGAGTACTCTTTTATATTTTAATATGATATATACATATTTACTAATTAATTTTTAGTCCATAACATATATTATGAAATATTATTTCATATCTTAATAAAATAAATATAAATTATTATAATTTCAATAACATCAATACAATATAATAAAAAAATAATAACATATCAGAATAATATAGCAAAATGAATTATAAAGAATATTAATAAGTTGTAAATAAAAATAAAAATTTCAAAACTATTGAGAATTATATTGTATTTTTATATTTTTTTATCTTGAGATACTAGGATGAAATGATTCATATAGATTGAAAGTATATATAGTTTCTTTTTGTATTTATAAGTGAATTTTTATTTTATTTAATAAATTATAATGTCATTTTATAATTTTTATTCATAATATTATTTTATTGTGAGTTTTTATTTATTTTATTCAGTTGTTTTTTTTAAGGGAATACTCGATATGTATTAATCTTCATATTTTTTTATCAATATATATATATATATATATGTGTGTGTGTGTGTGTGTGTGTGTGTGTGAGCATGCCGATATATGGAAGAAATTTATAATTCTTTAGCAAAACATCTATTTGCTATAGAAGTAGTAGTAAATGGCCATTCAAAGTAACTTTATGCTCATGTGGAAAATTATAGAAATATAGTATTTTTTTTCTCTCACTAAACATCAATGCTGGCCCTATTTTAGATATTTGTTGAAGTTGTATGACTATATATAAATATTTGTATAACTATATATAAATAATTGTATAACACTATAACACTCTATATAATTAAATATACTTATATTTGTAAGTATGTATACATATATGTAAATCTATATATTTATTTATAACTTTATATATTTATGTATAACTATTTGTATGCGTATATCTATATATAACTATATGTTTAACTATATAAAAATATTTATAGTTATATATACTATATATATAATAACATATAACTATAAATATTTGTATCTTATTATATGTATTACTATAAAAGCTTTATACATAACTATATTTAAATATATAATTTACAACTTATATTTATTATACATTTGTATATATTAGTATTCAAAAATGTATTTTAGTATATCCATACCTATACATAACTATAAGTATAAATATATGAAATTATATGAACAAATATATATACATACATGTATAAATATAAGTTTAACAATATGTGAAATTATATGTATAATCACATGTAACTATATTTATAATTACATGTATAATAACATACAATATCATATTTAATTATATGTGTATGACTATATATACAAATTTGTAAAACTAAATAAAACTTTATATAATTAAATATAACTATATTTTTAACTATTAAAACATACATGTATACATATATGTAAATCTATATACTTGTTTATAACTTTGTATATATTTATGTATAACTAAATATAACTACTCATATGTATGCGTATATATATATATATATAACTAAATATTTAATGATATATAATTATTTATAACTATATATATTTTATGTATAATAACATATAACTATACATAATTTTATATTATTAATGTATAATCTATATATAAATATTTAATAAACAACATATATTTAAATTACATTTTTATATATTAGTATAAAAATGTATTTTAGTATATCCATACCTAGACATAACTATATGTATAAATATATGAAATTATATGAACAAATATATATACATACATGTATAAATATAAGTTTAATTATACGTGTAACTATATATATAACTGCATGTAACAATATTTATAATTATATGTATAAAAACATACAACACAATGTTTAACTATATGTGTATAACTATATATAAATCTTTTTATAACTATAAATAACTTTATTTAAATAAATAAAATTTTTTTAATTATGTATACATATATGTATACATATATGTATACATATATGTAAATCTATATAATTGTTTATACCTTTGTATACATTTATTTATATTTACTTATAACTACATTTACTAATTGTTTTTACTATATGATATAATATCAACAATATGTAAGCACGTAGAATGAGCATCCATTGATCATGCTCATATATGGTATAATACAAATAAGGGTCGTACCTTTACCTAATCACATCCCTTGGGTCTCAGGCTCAAATATGAACTTATGTATGACAAAAGATGTAATATTTGATTGGTTTATACTGAAGAAATTTTATTTTCTTTTATATAAATTTTCATTATACCACTACACTCTATGTGTGTTTCTCCCTCCCTCTCTAATTCTTCCTGTCACTCTATTCCTCTTTTTCTTTGTGTCACACTCTCTCTCTTGTTATTTTCTTTCTCGCTTTCCTTTCTTGCTTATTCTCTCTCTCTCTCTCTCCCTCTATCTCCCTCTTTCTCTCTCTCCCTCTCTTTCCCTCTCTCTCCCTTTCACCATTTCTCTCACCCTCTCTCTCCCTCATCTCTTTCCTTCTCTCTCTCACTCTCTCCCCCATCTCCCCATTTCTCTGCCCCTCTTTCTTTCCAAACCTTACCCCTGTCTCTCTCTCTATCCCGCTCCTCATTCAAACATTAAATGTCTTTTTTTGCTTTCATTTCTTATGTATTATTGTACTTTGCACCCTTTATCTAGTATAATTGTGATATCTATTAATCATTATCGTGCTAAAAATTACGTTATCTATTAATGTAGATTCTGCAAACGCATTGCCTTGATATTCATGATATTTAAATTTTAAATATTCATCTATAATTAATTTTATTTTATTATTTGTATATTTTGAAGTAATAGAATGTTTTATTTATAATAATGATTGGGCATTACTTTTTTGTATTTAAAATAGGGCAATATGAGCTCAGATCATCAGTGTATGTACAGAAGGGTTATTAATGGATTTTTGAATAAATATTTTTTGACTGGGCTTGAAACTTTCTTCAATTTTGCATATAGTCAATCGAGATTGATGGATAGAGAAAAAAGTAAGTGACCATGTAATCATCGAAAGTGTTAGAATATTCCTTTTCGTGATGCAAACACTATAAGATATAATTTGGCAAAATATGGCTTTGTGCCAAATTATTTTGTTTGGATTTATCCTGGGGAAAATATAATGGCACTGAATATTGACCAAAATGATGGTATTGAATCATTTGCTTGTGGTGAAGAATCATCAAACACATACCATAGAATGATCATGGAAACTAATGGTGCTGACTTCAATATGGATTACGTGGATGTACCACCTAATCATGAAGCTCAGAAATTTTATGAAATACTTAAAGCTATAGATAAAGAGTTGCTTCCTGGTTGTAAAACACATTCACAATTGTCACTTGTGGCTTGATTAATGCGCATTAAGTCAGAAAATTGTTATATTAATTAGACTTTATAAAACTAAAGTACATTATGAAAATTGTTTTGAATGTAAAATATTTATTTTATTTTTTGTAAATCTAGAATAGTTTTTATCTCTATTTTATATCAGGACCTAATGGAGGAATGTGTGATAGCTGCTCATCAACAAGTTGAGGGTTCTATGGATCTTCGACCAATTGAATATGATCCTATTTATTTGGAGACAATAGGAGGTTGAGAAGTAGTGAGTGTACAGAATCTACTCTAAAAGAGTTGCATTTTGTTGTAGCAGTCATGCTTCTAATTCATCCATCTCAACAATGGTGGATGAGGCAGTTGAACAACAAGCACTGGAAACAAATGAAAGTATTGTAGATATATAGACCGAAATGAAAAAGAAGCATGAGCAGATAACTAATTTGATGAAAGAAATGCAATAAATTACAGAAATTAAAAAAACAATGCAATAGCAAATGTCCTATATGGAGTCACAGTTAGCATCATTAGCACATCAGATAGCATTCCGAGATCCAGCTATAAATCCTCGCAGGAGAGGCTAGCATTCCCTACAAATTATGAGGATGATTGAGTATGAGAATTATTTCTGAACTATTATTTATATTTGTCTATGTGTAGTAAATAAGTATGATATTTTTTGCAGGTTTCAATTTTTTTTATTCTAGTTTTGCTCATTGCTTTTCCGATAAAACAAATTATGAATCTTTGTTGGGCACATTATGTGAGAGAAAAGATAAAATCCTGATTCAAAGCATACAGACATTACCATGGTCCTTCCAATGCATGAAACCCATATTTACCGATTTTAGCTTTATCAAAAAGTGGGCTAGCTAATCTTATCTTTATTATTCTAAAAATATTTTATTTTTGCACTCTCTTTATCTCTAAACATAATTGCTGGACATTTTTTGGATTTTTATTGAAGCTGTATGACAATCAACTTTAATTTGTGTTTGTTAATGTCTATAATATTTGTTTATATATATATATGTGAATATGTTTTTGTGTCTATGCATTTTTGGGTAGAGTTTTAGCCTAATATAGGTATGTAAAAGCCTATATTCAGTAGTAGTAGAGACGACAACGATGGTAGTGGCGGCAACGGAAGAGGCAGTGGTGGCAGTAGTGGTAGTAGAGGCAAAAGCGGCAGCAGCGGCATCAGCGGCGATGGTAGGGGCATCAGTGGCAGCACCGGCATCTGCGATAGTAGCAGTGACAGCACCGGCAATGGCAGCAGAAATAGCATCGGCAATGGTAGTGGTATCGGCTGGGGCAGCGTCATCGGCCATGGCAGGGGCATCAGCTGTGGTAGCAACATCTGCCATGGTAGTGGCAGTGGCATCAGTGGTAGGAGTGGTAGTGGTAGCGAGAGCAGCAGCAATGGCAACAAATGCTATATATACGTATGTATATAGTCAGCATATAAGTACATATAATACTATAGTATTTATGAACATATATACTGAGTATTTATTTGTACTCAGTATATATGTACGCATAATACTATAGTTTATATGTACATATACTACAGTAATATATGTATGAGTGAAATGCTAGTATATATGAACATATTTACTGCAGTATTATATATTTATCAAAACATAGTTTTTTTTTATTTTGATTTAATTTGGTAGTTTAAATTTCGTACAGATATGGTACCACATTATTCTCATATGAAGCTTGTATAAGTGATGACATATTTTAACAAACATGAAGCACCGTGATTCGGACAACATTTTCACAACGGAAAGTTTGGTGATCGAAGGAGTAGCGGGAGAGAAAGCAATGACAATGCATTGATAGATTATACTTTATGCACAGTCTGTAGATACATTGATTAATAAAAAGTAATATAAGTTTTATTATTTTTTTGTTTTAGTTATTTATATATTGTATTAGAATAAGTTATCGAATGAATTTTTTTTAATTAAAAATTTTTATTTATAGTTTCTGTTTTTATTAAATTTAATTTTAAACTATCTTTCTTTCTTTCTATTTACTTGTCTATTATCTTTCTATCAATTTGTATTTTTTTCTATTTGCTATTTGTCTATATGTCTATCTGCTATCTATCTATTTGTCTATTGATCATTTTTGTTAGCTATTTATCTATTTATTTGATAATCTAATTATCTTTCTATATGTCTATTTTTAATTTGTCTATCTATTTATATGCCTATAAGTCTCTCGATCAATTTGTCTATTAGTAAATCTGCAATCTATCAATCAATTAATCTATCTATCAATATCTCTATGAATCTATCTGTTATCTATCTATCGGGCATTTATCAATCTATCTATTTATATATATCTATCTATTTTTCTATATGTTTATATATATATATATATATATATATATATATATCTATCTATCTATCTATCTAAAATATAATCAATCTATGTCTCTATTTATCTATCTAGGTATCTATCCATCTATGTATCTGTTTATCAATTACTTGCTTTTCTCTCTATCTTTCTATCTGTCTCTGTATCTATATGTCTATCTGTCTATCTAACTATCTATCTATCTATCTGTGTATCTATATATTTGCCTATCTAGCTATCAATCTATTTATATATATATATCTATCAATATAACTAGTTGACTATCAGAATATCTATCTATATAACTATTTATCTCTCTGTCTGTCCTATCGATATGTCTATCTATCTATCTACCATTTGTCTATTGATCTATTTACCTATATGTATATTTTTCTATTTGCCTATTTGTACACCTCTCAATCTTACTATCTATCTTTCTATCCATGAGTTTATTAGTCTATCTATCTATCTATATAACTATCAATCTATCGATTTAATCTATCTTTCTATCTGTGTGTATATATATATATTATATCTAAATTATCTATTTATAGTTCAGTCTATATATCTATTTATATACATATTTATTTATCGATCTTTCTATCTGTCTATCTATCTATCTATCTATCTATCTATCTATCTGTCTGTCTTTATTTGTTATCTTGTCTTTATGTCAATCTTAATCTACTATAGGTTGATCTATCTATATGTCTATTTATCTATATATTTATCTATTATCTGTCTATCTTTCTATTTGTCTATCTTTCTATCTGACTATGTAACTGTCTGTATATTTTACTATTTGTTAAAATGTCTATCTATCTATTATTATATTAATTAATTTGTCTATATATCTATCTATTTGTCTAATTTAATTTCTTTATTCTATAAATTAGTCTATTAATCTATTAGATTATCTATCTATCTATCTATGTTTATTTCATTATTTAATTCTTATCTGTCTATCTTTATATCTATATATAAGTCTATTAGTCATTCTGTCTATATGTGTATCTAATCTATCTATCTATCTATTTGTCTATCTGTATATCTATTTATCTATATATATGTATATTTATCTATATGTATATTTGTCTATCTATCTATCTATCTGTCTGTCTTTCTATTTATCTATCTATTTGTCTATCTATCTAATTGTCGATATGTTAATATTTCTATCTTTCTATCTATCTATATGTCGATCTGTCTATCTAAGTAATTGTATTTCCTCTATATGTTATTTCTCAATATATCTTCTGACTATCAGTTTATTTATCTATATCTCTATTTATCTATCTATAAATATGTCTATATATCTATTTATCTAACTATCTATTTGTCTATTGTCTATCTTATATCTATCTATCTATCTATTTTTTAATCTGTCTATTAGTATAAAAAATCTATCTATATGTCCTATCTATCTAGCTATTTATCCATCAAATTCTTATAAGTCTAGAAATCATTTAGTATATCAGTCATATTGGCCTCTTTATCTATTAGTCTATCTTTGTGTCTATCTTTTATGTGTCTATTTGTCTATCTAACTATTTGTCAATCAATTAATCTATCTATATATCTATTTATATGTATATCTATATATCTAACTATTTCACAATTTCTTAAAATGTCAAACAATCTGTGTATCTATCTATTTGTATAATATTTATCTATTTACCTTTCTATTAGTCGATTAGTCAATCTATCTATAAGTCAATATATCTATCTATCTGTCTATTCTCTATCTATTAATCTCACTACCAATTAATCAATCTATCTATCTAACTATCTAATTATCTCTCTATCATTATGTCTATTTATCTATCTCTCTATCTGACTATAAGTCTATCACTCTATTAGTCTATTAATTTATCTATTTATCTTTTTATCTAATATCTCTCTATCTATCTGTTGATATCTCTATATTACTATCTTTTTATATGATTATCTATCTATCAATTTATTTGTCTGTCTATCTATCTATCTACCTATTTATCTATATATCTGACTATCTATCAATATATCTATCTATCTATCTATCTTTATATCTATTTATCCATGTATTTATTTATCTCTATCAATATCTATCTATGTATATATCTATCAATTTTTCTATCAGTCCTCTCTGTCTATATTGCTAACTGCCTATCTATCTATTTGTCTATCTATATAGTTTTCTATCTGTCAATTTGAATATTTGTTTATATCTCTATTTTTCTATCAGTCTATTGTCTAACAGTCTATCCATAAATCTATCAATTGTTTATATGTCAATCTATCTATCTATCTATTTGTCTGTCTTTATATCTATGTTTATATCTATCTATATAAATAACTATATATTTATCTATCTACTTTCTATTTGTCTATCTTTAAACAAGTTATATGTCTATTTGTGATCAATCAATCTAACTATCTATATATCTTTTTATCTATCTATGTACCTATATCACTATCTGCTTATCTATCTATTTGTTTTTTCTGTCTATCTATCTATCTATTGTCTATCTATGATATCTCTATCTGTCTATCTATCTATCTATTTGACTATCTTCTATATTTCTATCTATTATTTATCAATTAGTCCTTTCTGTCTATATGTCTATTTATCTATCTATCTGTCGATCTATCTATCTATCTTTCTATCTATCTATCCTTTTATCTATCTGTATGTCTTTCTTTTTTCTATTTATATCTATTTGTCTATATATCTATCTATTTGTCTATCTATCAATTAGGTCTTTTTATCTTTATGACTATATGTCTATATGGGTATCTATTTATTTATCCATCTCTATGTCTATATATCTATTTGTCTATCTGTCTATTTGTCTAATTTTCTATTTGTTCATCTGTCTATCTGTATATCTATTTATCTCTCTAATTGTCTATCTATTTTTCAAAGTATATATTTATCTAAGTATCTATATGTCTATCTATCTATTTGTCTATATGTCTATCTCTTTATCTATCTATCTATTTGTGTATTTCTTAATATGCTAATCAATCTTTCTATCTATCAGTCTATCTCTCTATATCTCAATCAGTATATCAGTCTATTAGTCTATCAGTTTATCTATTTATCAATCTAACAATCTTTCTATATATTTATTTGTCTATCTTTCTATAAGCCTATCTATCTATGAATCTAACTATATTTCTTTCTATCTCTCTATTTGTCTATCTATATACTGGTCTATATCTCTATCTATTTGTCTATTTTTATATATGTATAATTTCCTTTCTATATAACTATTTATTTGTCTATCTACCTGTATATCTATTTGTCAATATATATATAATATATCTATATATGTATCTATATGTCTTTCTATCACCTATCATTTAATAATATATCTATTTAATTATCTAACTGTGAATCTTTCTATATGTCTCTTTATCCATCTATGTATATGTCTATCTTTCTATTTGTCTGTTTATCTATCTATCTATATATCTTTATATCTCTTTCTCTATCTATCTATCTATATATCTATTTTTCTATCTATCTATTTAACTCTCTATCTATTTATATTTCTATCTTTATTTCTATCTACCTATCTATCTATATATCTATCTATTTTCCAATCTATCTATCTATCTATTCATATATCAATCAATCTATCTATATGTCTATTTGTTTATCTGTCTATCCAATTATTTATTTATCTATCAATCTATATATCTATCTATCTATATATATTTATCTATCTATTTCTTTATCTATCTATCTATCTATCTGTTTGTTTGTTTGTCTATTTGTCAATAAATCAATTAATCTATCCATCTATCTATATCTCTATGTGTCTTTCTATCTATTTGTGTATCTATGTATATATTTATCTATCTGTCTATCTATCTATCTATTATTATTTTTTTCTATCAGCTTATATATATATATATATATATATATATATATATATATATATATATATGTCTATCTATCTACCTATCTATCTATTTGTCTGTCTGGCTATCAAAAAATCAATTATTTTATCTATCTATCTATCTATTTATCTATCTATCTCTCTATGTATTTATCTATCACTATGTGTATCTATCTATCTATCTCTCTCTCTCTCTATCTATCTTCCTATTTGTCTATCTTTCTATCTATCTATTTGTCTGTCTATCTGTCTATCAACATATTTATCTATTTATTTATCTACCAATCTATCTATCTATCTATCTAATAATGTATCTGTCTATCTTTTTATCTACCTATCTATCTATCTAATTATTTGTCTATCTTCTTTCTCAATATCTATAAATCTATCAATCTATATATATTTTCCTATCTTTTATTTGTCTATCAATATATTTTTTTATTTTTCTCTCTATCTATATATCTATAAACCTATATATTTGCCTTTCTTTTTAGTTGTATATTAATATATTTTTTTTATTTTTTTATCTATATTTAGATTTTTTTTGTCAATCTATCTATCTGACGATCTATCTATATATCTATTATCTATATGTAAATCTATCTTTGGTATGTTTGTCTTTCTATATATATATATCTATCTATCTATATATTCTTTTATATATTTATCTATCTATCTAAAGATCTACAAATTTGTCTATCTATCTCTCTACCTATCTATCTATTTGTCTAAATATCTATCTATCTATCTTTTATATATTAATCTATCTCTTTATCTATCAATTTATAAATCTAGCTATCTATCTACCTATTTATTTGATTGTTTATGTGTCTTTTAGTCTAAATATCTATCTATCTTTATTTCTTTCTAACTATCTGTCTATATGTCTATATGTCTATCTTTATATCTATCTATCAGTATATCAATCTATTTATCTATCTATCAATCTTTATATCTATCAATTTATCTATCTTTGAGACAATATATCTATCCATCTATTTTTCTATCTTTCTTTCTTTTTATCTATCAATCTATCAACTTGTCTATTTGGTATATCTATTTATTTGCATATTTGTTTATTTGCCTATATTTCTATATATTTATCTATATATATGTTTATTATCTATTTTTTTATATAATTATTTATCTGTCGATCTATTAGTTTATCTGTTTATCTATGTATTAGTCAATTTGTCTATCTGTATATATATATATATATATATCTATTTGTATATCTATCTTTCAATCTATCTATCAATATGTCTATATATTTATTAGTCTATCAATCATTCTTTCTATTTATTTTTGTAACTATTAATTTATCTATCTATTGTCCATCTATATATGTGATTATAAGCTATTTATTAGTTTGTCTATCTATTTAACTATCTATCTCTCTATTTATTTATCAATCTATCAGTCTATCCATCTATCTTATTTTATGTTTATCTATCTATATGTTTATCTACCTATATATCTATCAATAAATCTTTCTATCTATCTATCAATCTATCTATCTCTTTATCTCTTTATATGTCTATATGTATATATATTGATCTATCTCTCTGTCTTTCTATTTTTCGATGTGACTTTTTTTATCTATCTATTTATCTAACTATCTACCTCTATATATATTTATATCTATCTATCTACATGTCTACGAGTTTAAATCTCTATCTTTCTAATTATCTATATATAAATATATCTATCTATATATCTCCCTATCTCTATGTCTGTCTATCCTCTCTATCATTCTATCTTTCTTTCATTCTATTAGTCTATTTTTCTATCTATCTATCTATCTATCTATCTTTCTTTCTATATGTTTTTCTATCTATCTATCTATCTATCATTCTTTCTTTCTATATGCCTATCTATAAATCTATCTATTTGTATATCACTCTATTGGCATATTTATCAATATGTTAATTTGACTATTTGTCTATATGTATATCTATGTATCCATCAATCTATATATCTATCTATCTATATATCTATTTATATATCTATCTGTTTATCTATCTATCTATAAATCTATATACTTGCCAATCTAACTATATGTTATTCTATCTATCTATCTTTCTATTTGTATGACTCTATTTATTTATTTGTCTATTTTTCTATATGTCTATTTATCTATCTATCTATATTATTTATCGGTCTATCTATGTAAATGTCTATCTATGTATATGTCTATCTAAGGATCAATCAATCTATTTGTCAATCAACCAATCTATCTATATATCTATATACCTATATATCTATCTATCTCTCTCTTTATGTATATGTCTCTCTATCTATAAATATATGTATATTTCTTTCTATATCTCTATTTTTCTATCTATCTACCTTTCTATATTTCTATCTATTTATCTATCTATCTGTATATATATTTATCTCTATCTAACTATTTGTATATTTTTATATATATCTATTTGTTTATCTAACTATGTAACAATCTATATATCCATATGCCTATCAATCTATTTATCTATTTATCTACCTATTTGTCTATCTTTTTATCTTGCTATCTATTGACTATCTATTTGTCAATCTATCTGCCTATCTATCTGTGTGTCGATCTATATGATCTAGCTATAAGTTTATGTATCTATCTATTTATCTGGCTATTGATTATCTACATATTTGTCTATCTATCAATCTATCTATCTGACTAATAATTTGTCTACCTATCTATCTATCTATCTGTCTAATAATCTATCTATCTATATATTTATCTATTTGACTATCTATCTATCTATCAATCAAATTTTCTTTCAATTTGTTTATCTATCTTTCTATCCATTTGACTATCAATGAATCAATCTATCTGTCTATCAATCTATTTTTTTTATCTTTCTATAAATCTATCAATCAATCAATTTATCAATCTATCTATTAATCTGTCTATCAATATGCACATATATCTATTTATTTATGTGTCTATCTATCTTTCTATCTATCTCTCTATCTATCAATCTATCTTTCTTTATATATTTTCTTTATACTATCTATATATTTATGTATTTGTCTATCTATCTATCTATCTATTTATCTATCTATCTATATATATATAGCTATCTATCTCTTTTTATATTTGTCTATATAATTTATCTATATATCTATATATCTATATATCTATATATCTATCAATCTTTCTATCTATCAATCTTTCTATCTGTTAATCTTTCTAAGGATCAATCTATTAATCTATCTATAAATCTATCTATCATCAAACTATCTATCTATGTATCTATTTTCTGTCTATATGCCTATCTATTTGTTTTTTTGTTTGTGTGTCTATCTATTAGTGAATCTATTTGCCTGACTATCTACCTATCTGTCTACCTACAAGTTAGTTTATTTGTCTATCTATCTATCTATCTATTTTTTTATCTACCTATCTATTTATCTATCTAATTATCTATATAAAAATCTATCTATCTATCTGTCTATATTTCTATCTTTCTGTCTGTCAATATATCTTTCAATATAACTATATCTATATGTCTATCAATTTTTCTATTTATCTTACTATCTATCTATCTATATATCTATATATCTAATAATATGTCTATCTATTTATCTCTCGAATAATATATCTATCGATCTATCAATCTATTTATCTATCTGTATATCTATCTATTTTTCTATTAATTTATCTATCAATCTGTCTATCTATTAATCTATTTATCTATGTGTATATCAATATATCTATCATACTATTGATCAATCTACTTATCTATATGTCTATAAATTTTTCTATGATTCTATCTATCTTTATCTATTTATCTATCTATATATATCTCTGTTTGTATATTTATCTGCCTATCAATCTGACTTTCTATCTATATATCAATATGTCTGTCTATCTATCTATCAATATGTCTATCTATTTGTCTATCTATCTGTCTATCTATCTGTCTATCTATATGTTTACCTTTCTCATTATCTATCTGATTATTTATTTGTCTGCCTTTCTGTATATCTATCTATCTATTTGTCTATCAATCTATCATTCTTTTTGTCTTTAAATTTATCTATCAATCGTTTAGTCTATCTATCTGTCTATATTTCTTTCGATCTATTTATTAATCAATCAATCAATTTGCTGTATATCTGTCTATTAATGTCTTTCTATCTATCTATTTATTTGTTTGTCTTTGTGTATATCTATATGTCTATCAATTTGTCTATTTATATGTCTATAAATCTATCTTTCTATCTATCTTTCTATTTATCTATATATATATATATTTGTTTATCTTACTATCTATATATCTTTTTATCTATCTATTAATCATTCAATATATTTGTCTATCTATCTATTTATTATTTAATCAATCTATCTGTCTAACTATCTATCTATCAATCTATCTAATGATCTGTTTATCTTCTTACTATCAATATATCTTTTTATCTATCTATTAATCAATCAATATATCTGTCTATCAATCTATTTATTATTTAGTCAATCTATTTGTCTATCTTTCTATCAATCTGCCTATCTGCCTGCATATCTATCTTATTATCTATCTAGATGCATATTAGTCTCCATGACTATCTGTCGGCCTAACTATCTATCTACATGACTATCTGTCTGCCTGATTGTCTATCTACTTGACTATCTATCAATCTATTTGTTTGTAAGTATATCTTTATATTTATATGTTTATCTATATATCAATATATTTGTCTATATATCTGTCTATCTATTTGTCTATTTATGTATCTATTTATCTATTTGTCAATCAATATGTATATCTATTTATCTATCTATTTGAGTAGCTATATGTTTATCTATATGTCTATCTATCTATCTAACGATCAATTTTTTATCTATCTATTTATCTTTCTATCTATCTATCTATCTATTAATCATTTTATAAATCTTTCTAATTATCTGTATTTCTATATAACTATCTATCTATTTGTTTATCTATCAATCTTTCTATATATCTTACTATTTTACTAACTATCTATCTATGTATTTATCTATATATCTATCTATCAATTTGCATATATATTTGTCTATATATCTATTTATCTATCTATCTATATATCTGTCTATCGATCTTTCTATCATTTGGTCTATCAATTTGTATATCAATCTGTCTATTAATCAATCTATCAATATGTATATCAATCCGTCTATAAATCAATCAATCAATCTGTCAATCTATCTATCTATTTATATATCTATATGTCTATCTATGTATCTATCTTTATTTCCATCAATCTTTCTATCTTTCTGTCTATATATCTGTTTGTCTATGTGTCTGTCTATATGTCTATATACCTATATATCCATCTATCTATTTATGTATCTAACTATCTATCTATCTGTCTATCTATTTATCTACCTATAGGTTTATTTATCCATCTATACATTTATCTATCTTTCAATCTATCTATCAATTTGTCTATCATTTTTTCTATTAATCTGTCTATCTATGTATCTATTAGTCTATCTATCTATCTAAAAATCTATCTGTCTATCTATCTATCAACCTTTTATCTATCTGACTATCTATTTGTCTATGAATCTGTCTATCTATCAGTTTATCTCACTTACTATCTCTATCTTTTTTTCTATCTTTCTGTTTATCTATCTATTTATTTATCTTTCTATCTATATATCTGCCTATCTATATGCCTGTCTATCTTTTTATCAATCACTCTATACTTTAGTCTATCTATCTATCTATCTATAAGTTTATCTATATTTCAATCAATATATCTATCTATGGATATATTTTTCTATCTATCTATCTATCTATCTAATAATTTGAAAATCTATGTGTCTATCTATCTGTCTATCTATTTGTCTATATATATATATATATCTACTATCTATCTATCAATCAGTCTATCTATATATTTATCAATCAATATATATGTCTATCAATTTAACTATCGATCTTTCTATTAATATGGCTTGTATATATATCAATCTATCTATAAACTTATCTATAAATCTATCTATCTATTTTTCTATCAATCCATCTATCAATCTGTCTATCTCTCTATCAATCAATATATCTATCTATTAATCTATCTATCTATCTATCTTTCAATAAAGGAATCTATCTATCTATCTTTCTATATATAAGTATATCAATCTCTTTATCTTTATATCTAAAAATTTATATATCTATAAATTTATCTATTTGTATATCTATTTGTCTGTCTCTCTATTTATCTGTCTATCTATCTATTTTTCAATTTTTCTGTCTATTTCTATGTCTATATATCTATATATCTATCTATCTATCGAATAATATTTTTATCTATTTATCTATCTATCTTCCTACCTATATATCTTTCTATCTATCTATCTTCCTACCAATATATCTCTATTAATTGTCTATCCATATGTCATCTATAATTATATATATATTTCGATCAACAAATCTGTATATCTATTTGTCTATATATCGGTATATATATCTATTTATCTATCAGTTTATCTAGATGTTAATATATCTATATATCTATCTATCTGTTGTCTATCTATCTGTCTATCAATCTATCTATCTTTTAATCTATCTATATATCTATCTATCTATATATCACTCTAGCTATCCATCTGTCTGTCTATCTAATAATTTGAATATTTATCTATCTAGCTATATGTTTATCTATTTGTCTATATGTTTATATATATACATAGGGTATCAATCTTTCTTACTATCTATCTATCTATTAATTTGCCTATCAACTTTTCTATTAATCTATTTATCAATATGTTTATCAAAATATCTATCAATCAGTATATCAATTTTACAATCAATCTCTCTATCTATTTAATAATCAAAATATCTATATGTCTATCAATCTATATATATATATATCTATCTATATATAAGTCTATCTATATATCTATCGATCTCTCTATCTAATAATCTATATAACTATAAATTTTATATCTGCCTATCTATTTGTCTATCTATTTTCTAGCATTATATCTAACTATCACTCTATCTATCTATCAATCTCTATGTATATCAATATATTTATATTTCTATCTGTTTATCTATCTATCTATTTGTCTGTCTATCTATCTATATATTTGTCTATCTAATCTATTTATGTATATATCTATCAATTTATCTATATATTTGTCTATTAATTTGTCTATTAATTTGTCTATTAATCTATCTATCAAACTATCTATCTATTTATCTATCTATTTATCTATCTATATATCTATCTATCTGCCTATCTGTCTATCTGTATGATTATTTGTTTGTTAGATTATTTGTCTATCTATATAACTACTTGACTATCTGCCTACTTAACTATCTGTGTACATATCTATCTATCTGTCTGTTTATCTATCTATCTATCTTTCTTTAAATCTATCTTTGTATCTATCTATCTATATTTCTTTTTTTCTATTTGTTAATCAATATGTCTATCTATCTTTCTATCTATAGGTCTATCTATCTATCTATCTACCTGTCTATCTATTTATAAATCTATATAATTATTTTCCTATCTATTTGTCTAACTATGTGTCGATCGATCTATATATATATATATATATATATATCAATTTGTCTATCAATATATCTATCAATCATCTATCTATCTATATATCTATCTATCTATCTAACTATCTATCTATTTGTCTAACTATATATCTACCTGTCTATCTATTAAATTGTCTATCTATAAATCTATCAATCAATCTATCTATCTGTATATATATATATATCAATTTGTCTATCAATATATCTATCAATCATCTATCTATCTATATATCTATCTATCTATCTATCTAACTATCTATCTATTTGTCTAACTATATATCTACCTGTCTATCTATTAAATTGTCTATCTATCAATCTATCAATCTATCTAATGATCTGTATATATATATATATATATATATATATATATATATATATATATATATTTGTCTATTTACTTGTCTAATATTCCTTATATATATTTATCTATCTATTTATCTATCTAATAATTTATGCATTTTTAGTCTATCTATCTATCTTTCTATCTATCTATTTATTTATCTATCTATCTACTATTTATCAATCAATCTATCTAGCAATTTGTATATCTATTTGTCTGTCTATCTATATATCTATCTACTATCTATCTTACTATTTATATATTAATCAATCTATATATCTATATATCTATATATCTATCTATCTTTCTTCCTATTAATTTTTCTTTCAATCTTTCTAATAACCTATCTATCAAATGTTTTATCAATCTATCTATTAACTTATCTATCTATTTATCTAACCATCTATATATCTATAAATTTATCCTTTTGTAAATCTTATTGTCAAACTATTTGTCTATCTATTTTGTCGCTTTTTGTCTATCTATTTGTCTATTTATCTGTCTATATCTATGTCTATCTAAATATCTATTTATCTATATGTCTGTCTATAAATCTATCTATCTTTATATCTGTCTATCAAATCTATATATCTATCTGTATATCAATCAATATATATATATATATATATTTGTCTATCAAACTTTTTATCAATCGATCTATCAAAGAGTTTATATATCTATCTATCTATCTATTTATATATCTGTCTATCTGCATGTCTATCTATTGGTCAATTTATTTGTTTGTTTGTCTATTGTCTCTTTGTCTAATTACTTGAATATCAGCCTACCAAACTATTTGTCTTTCTGCCTGTCTATTGTCAGTCTATCTATCTATATATCTATTTGTCTATCTATTTTTTTATCTATCTGTCTATATATCTATCTGTTTGCCTATCTGTCTATCTATCAATCTATCTGTCTATCTATCTATCTATTTATTTATCTTTCTATCTGCCTACCTATCATTCTGTCAATCTATTTGTCTATCTTTAAATCTATGTATTTACCTATCTATCTGTATTTCTATCCATTTATCTATCTATGTATCACAATATGTATCTATCTATATGTGTATCTATCTATCTAATTTTCTATTTGTCAATCTATATGTCTATCTATCTATCTATATATTTATATACCTATCTATTTAACTATTTAAGTTTATATATATCTCTATATCAATATGTCTATCAATCTATCTATCAAAATATCTATCTATCTATCTATATATAAATATCTATCTATCTCTCTTTCTATTTATATAACTATCTATCTATATATGAATTTATATATCTTTATTTTTAACTATCAATCAATCTATTTGTAGATCTAATTATCTATCAATCTATCTATATATCTATCTACCTATCTATTTGTCTAAATATTTTTTTTATCTATCTATCTATTTATCTGTCAATCAATCAATCAATATGTCTGTGTATCTATAATTATTTATTTATCTGTATGTTTATCTTTCTATCTATCTGTCTATTTATATATCTATCTATTTTTTTTTTCTCTCTCTATCTATATATCTATCAATCAATCAATCAATTTGTCTATCCATCTCTTTTTTATCTATTTAACAATCTGTCTCTTTGTGTACTCGTCTAACTACCTATTTTCCTTTCTATCTATATGTAAATCAATTTGTCTATTTATCTATCAATTAAACTATCTATCTATCTGTCTATCTATCTAGCTTTTTATATGTATATCTATGTATTTTTCTATCTATAAATCAATTAATCTATCTATATATCTATCTTTCATTAGATCTATTTATCTATTATCTATTTATATGATATATATCAATCAATCTATGTATTTATCTATCAATGTGTCTATCAATCTTGTAACTATCTATATATCTATCTTTCTATCAATATTTTTATCAATCTTTCTAGTAATCTATCAATCAATCTATTACCTTTTCAGCTATCTTTCCTATTGAGAATAATTGATCTAGAATCTCGATTTCTTGATTGCAACATTCACATCTAGATGCTAGTTTTATTCCTTTCTTTTGGATATTTTCATCGACTGGAATAGCTTTTGAGATCAGTTTCCACATAAAGATATTCATCTTCTGTTGAAGCTCATTAGCCTAAGCTTTTTCATAAATTTCTTGAGAGATTTTTTTATTTCTCACCAGTACTTTTCCACTTTTTAATATAAATTTCCCTTGCACATCTAGGGCCCATTTCCATCCACTCTTAGTTAAGATAGAATGATTCTCCACTATATCTCATCGCTTGTACATTACTTTCTAGTTTTTTGATGTTTTTTTTTGGATTATTAAAGGCATTGTTACCAAGGCCATATCTAGCTTTTATGTAATCTCGCCAAAGGCTACCATTTTTGTTATATTTTATCTTTTACCAGCTTTTACAAGCCCAAGCTTTGGCTATATCATTCAATTTTGAAAAGCCCAATCTAGCTTCTTCCACTGAAAAACATAATTCTGACCATCTTTTCCAGATGAGTTTATTTTTACCATCCTTTTTACCCCATAAGAAATTCAACATTTCACTTTCTAATTTGTTTGTAATAGTCCTTGGAGGCTGTGAAGACATTAAAACATGTGCCAACGAACTTTGCTATACATGGGTAATCAATGTTATTCTTCCTGACATACTTAGTATGTCTTCCTTCCAGCCTGCAATCTTTTGTCTAATCTTTTTTACTAAGAAAACTAAGTAATTTCCTTTCAATCTACCCGCATAAATCGGGCACACAAGGCACATTAATGCACCTTTCTTTTGAGTAAATCCTGTGATTGTTTTTATTTTTTGGGCAATGTTTTCCGGGGTTTTTTCTGCAATCATAAATTGGCATTTATTCTTGTTCAGTAGCTGCTTGGTTTCTTCTTCTAGGATATTTAGAAATCTCATCATGTTTCTCCTGGAGCGGCTGCTAGCATTAGAGAAAATTATGATATCATCCGCATATGCCAAGCAGGACACGATATGGGTATTTCTTGGTTGCTTATACATGAGGATTTTCCCCACTCGTTTCTTTTTTTAAATTTACAATGAAGAGTTCCAGATATATATTAAATAAAGAAGGGGAAAGAGGGTCCCCTTGTCTAAGACCTCTTGATGTTTTAAATTCACTACCCTCTTGTCCATTTATATGTATTTTAACCCATGTACTAGAAATGCATCAATATATTAAATCTATCCAGAATTCTGAGAACACCAATTTTCTCATTAAATAGCATAATGTTTTCCATTCAATAGATAGATAGAAAGATTAATATACAATTTGATAGATAGTTTAATAGCCAAATTGATAGAGAGATTGATAGACAGGTTGATAGATATATAGATAAATTAATAAATAGATAGATAGATTGATTGATAAACAGATAGATAGATTTATAGATATATAGATAAACAGATAGATTGATTGATTGATTAAAAAACAAATATATAGAAAGATATATAGACAGAAAGATATACATATAGATATATTGATAGATCGATAGATTATAACATAGATAGATATACATATAGATAGAGAGATATATAGATAGATTGATTGACAGATATATAGACATATAGATAGACAAATAGAAAGACAGATAAAAATAAAGATATATCGATAGATATATAGACATATAAATAAACAAATATATAAATAGATAGATAGAAAGATAGACTAGTAGATTGATAGATACACACATAGATAGATAGATAAAAAAATAGATAGACAAAGATATAGATAGATAGAATGGCAGATAGATAGATAAATAGACATACAGATAGATAGATAGATATATAGATATAGAGATAGATAGATAAATAGATAGATAGATAAACAAATAGAAAGATAGATAGATAGACAGAAAGATATAAAGATAAATAGATAGACATGTAGATATATAGATAGATAGATATACAGAAAGATAGATAGAATGATTGATAGATAGACAAATAGATAAACAGATCGATATACAAATGGATAGATAGCTAGATAGAAAAATAGATAGGTATAGAAATAGTTAGACAAATAGATATACATAATTATAGTTAGATATATTGATAGACTGATAGAAAGAAAGAAAGTTAGATAGAGATATAGGTAGATTAATCGATTGACAAATAGATAGATAAATAGATAGACAAATAAATAGACATAAATAGGAAAACAAACACATAGACATATAGACAGATAGATAGATAAACAGATGAGCAAATAGCCAAATAAACATATATATATATATATATATATATATATATATATATATATATATATATTGATAGATACATAGACAGATAGTTAGATAGATAGATAGAAATATAGATAGAAAGTTAGATAGATAGATAGACAAATAGATAGATAGAAAGATAGTTTTTTAGATATACAAACAGACAAACATATAGACAGATAGATAGATAAATAGATAGACACAAAAATAGACAACTTGATATACAAACAGACAAATAAATATTTATCTATCAATCAATTTATTTATCTATCTATTTATCAATATATCTATCTATCTATAGAAAGATAGGTTGATTACATATTGATTATAAAATTGATTGATATACATTTAGATAGACAAATAGAATCATAGATAGATATATTGATATATAGATAGATAGATCGATAAATATAAAGGTGGACTGAAAGAAAGATGGACAGATAGATAGAAAAAAAGATTGATAGAAAGATAAACAAACAGACAGATAGATAAACATATAAATGTATATATATTTATATTGATTGACAGATTGAGATATAGAAAGAGAGATACAGACATAGAAAGAAAGTCATATATATAGATATATAGATAGACAAATTTATTGATAGATTGATATATAGATATAGATATATATATTAATAGTTAGATTAATAAAAAGATTGATAGACAACTTGATAGATTGATTGATAGATTGATTGATAGATAGATAGAGAGATATATGGATAAACAAATATTTTGATTGATAGATAGTCAGATAGATAGATAAATAGCTTGATAGATTTTTAGACAGACAAACAGATAGACCATCATACAGATAGACAGACAGATAGATAGATAGATAAAAATATAGATATATATATATACACACACACACACACACACAAAAATAGATTTATAAATTGATAAAAAGATAAGCAGATATATAAATTAATTATTCAATTGATAGATATACATATTATAGACAAATAAAAAAGTAAGAGATATATATATATATATATATATATATATATATATATATATATATATATATATAAGATAGATAGATGAATAGATAGATAGACAAAAAGAAAGATCGACAGATTAATAGAGAAAAGAATGACAAATAGATAAACAAACAGATAAATAGACAGATGAATAGATAAACAGATAGATATACATATAGAATGAAAGATAGAGAGACAAAAACATAGATAGAAACACATAAATAAGGATAGATAGATATAAAGATAAATTGATTGATTGATTTATACAAAGACATATATGTGTGTGTATATATATATATAGTCAGATTGATAGACAAATTAATAGATAGATTGATAGAAATTTTGATATATAGATTGATATATAGAATGATAAACTATTTGATAGATAGATTAATAGATGATAGATAGACAGACAGACAGATAGATAGATAGACATATAGATAAAAAGATAAATAGATAGATAGATAGATAAAAATATCGATAGATAGATAATAAAATCTTAATATTTGTTTATAACATTGTATATATTTATGTAAAACTACTTATAACTACTTGTAAGAATATATCTATATATAACTATATGTTTAACTATATATAACTCTATTTTTAACTATATATAATATAGGTATAAGAACATATAATTATAAATAATTATCTTTGACTAAATGTATAACTAAAATAACATTATATAAAACAATATTTAAATATATATACCTATATTTATAAATATAAGTATAACTATATGTATACCCACATATAAGTATATTTATAATTACCGTATAACAACATACATCATTATGTTTAACTATGTGTATAACTATATATATATTTTTGTATAGCTATATAAAACTCTAAATAATTATAATATAACTATATGAGGCATGATTTTTTTTAATAATAATTTTTTTGTAGCTTGTAGAGATTGAACTTACAACCTCCAAGGACGCTCACATCTATCTCAAGAATTAGTTTATTGAGCCTTTGGTTTTTGATGTGTAAATAGATATTCATATTCATTTAATTGATGTTTATAAAATAAATAAATATATATATAGTTTATATATATATAAATACTATATATATTGTTTTTTGTGGATAGATATATATATATTTTATTGAACAAATGTGGAATAATGTTAAAAAATATTGCATTAATATCCAAGCTCAGTTAAATTCATTAAAAAAACTGAGACATGAATATTTACAAACATATCATGTATCATCGAACTTAATTGAATTTTAATTTAAACTATTTATTCATATTAAAAAATTTGTTACATTTAAAAAAAATTGTAATAAATCAACATAAATATAATTCATCAATATATACATGGAATACATATGTATATCGTCAGAATGCATCAAAATACTTTGTTTTTGTTATTCTAATTGAATTTTGAGTATTATCAAACATTATTACTAATAAATGAGAATTGTTAAAATATTATCATATGTTTATTAAATAATTATTGTAAAGCATTGAAATACAACAATAATATTATTTTATCATTTTTTATAGTACTCAATTAAAATTAAATAATATTTAACATTTTTATTTTGAGTGTCGACAAGATCATTATAACTGCTAAGGGTTTGTTTTGATTTTGCTGTTTATTATTTTGAAATTCTTCTTCTACCTTAACTATTATCGTATATTGCATTTTCCATTAAAATTATATAGCAAATATTTGTATGTGAATGTTATCGTGTTAAGTGAAGTTATTACCACAAGTAAATATATGATCGAAGATCCTCCTCATGCACACAATTTTAACTTTGAAGTTCATAGTAAATCATTACAAGTACTAAAATCATTAATCACAAGTATATAAGTGATGGTTATATCAATTATTTTTGCTAAATTAATAATTTCTCATCCTTCATATTGATTAGGTATTAATTGAGGTGTATGCAAGTTTTAATTTCCAAACTATCATTTGATTGTAGTCTTACACAAATAATATTAATATTAATGATATGTAATTTTTTGTTTAAGTTTAAATTTGTAAGGCTAGGAATCTATAATTGTAGCTTGCTTCATATCCATGTTTTCTAGTTGAACACTTTGTATGATCTATTTTCAATTCCAAATATGTTTTTGTTCATGTCTTAATTCTTCATTAATTCATTTGCCAAGAGTTCTTGAAATTGGATATCAATTCCATTAATTTATTCTTTTTTTTATATTCAAAGATGGAGTAGAATCACAGTAAAAATTATGTTATTTGATCATCATTGAGGTGTGAGAAGCTTACTCCAAATTTTCAATTTATTTATTTTTTGCTTTCCTTTCTTGTCTATTCACATATTTTTCTCCCTTCATCTAGTAATAGCATGAAATCTATTAATCTTTGCCATTCTAAAACATTGCATTATCTATTAATGTGGATTCTACAAATGCTTATCCTCGATATTCACAATATTTAATCTTTAAATAATCATTTATCAGTAATTTTATTTAATAAGTAGTATATTTTGAAGTAGTTATATGTTTCATTTAGAATAATGATTGAGCATTATTCTTTGTAAATAAAACAGTGTAAAATGAGTTCAGATCGTCATTGGATGAACAAAAGGTTTATGAATGGAGTTTTGAAACAAGAATTTTTGAGTGAGCTTGAAACTTTCATCAACTTTTTGTGTAGTCAATTGAAATGGATTGATGGAGATAAAATTAAGTGTCCATGTAATAACCACAAGTGTCATAATATTTTTTTTATGATGTAAATACTATAAGATACCATTTCGCTAAATATGGCTTAGTACCAAATTATTTTGTTTGGATTTATTATGGGGAAAGTACAATGGCTCTTAACATTGACCAAAATAAGGATATTAAATCATTTGTATGTTGTGAAGAAATATCAAACACATATCATAGAATGGTCATGGAAACTGCTAGTGCTTGCTTCAATATAGATTACATGGATGAACCACCAAATCCTGAAGCTCAAGAATTTTATGAAATGCTTAAAGTTGTAGATAATCAGTTGTGGCCTCATTGTAAAACATATTCGCAATTGTCACCAGTGGCTCGACTAATGAGCATGAAGTTAGAAAATCATATGTTTGTGAAATTATTTGATCAGGTAACAGAACTAATAAAAAAGATTATTCTGAATAATAATTTTGTCATGAACAACTTTTACAAAACTAAGAAGTTACTATGAGGTATGGGTTTATCAGTGGAAAAAATTATTGTTTTAATGGATGTATGTTATATTGAGGTGGTGATAGTGATTTAATTAGCAGTAAATTTTGTGATCATTTTTAGTTTAAGAAGGCACCTTGTATTGCAGATATGGGACAAAAGATGAAAGTTGCATTAAAGAAGATGTATTACTTTCCTATAATTCCTTGATTACAAAGACTATATGCATCAAATGCAACAACAAATGATATGATATAGCATTTTGATCTTGATGTTGAAGAAGGGTTGTTTCGTCATCCACTAGATTCAATTGCTTGGAAGCATTTTAATTATATACATCAAGATTTTGTAGCTAAAAGTCAAAATGTGAGATTGGGTCTCGGTACTGATTGATTTCAACCATTTGGCCAGTTTGGACAATACTATTCAACATGGATAGCGATAGTGACACCTTATAATTTTCCTTCGTGGTTGTGTATGAAGGAGCAATATATATTTTTGTCAATATTGGTTCCATGGCCAAAAAATCTGAAAGACATGCTGGATGTTTTCTTACAGACCCATATAGTAGTGTTAAATAATTTGTGGGATGTTGGTGTGAATACATATGACATCTCAAAGAAGTAAAATTTTATTATGCGGGCGGCCCTTATGTGGATGGTAAGTGACTTTTTTCATATTCAATGTTGTCTGATTGGAATACTGCATGATGATTTGAATGTTCATATTACATGAAAAATTTAGATGCATTTACCCTCAAATCAAGTGGTAAATAGTTATGGTTTGATAATCATCATAAGTTTCTACCTACGAATCATTCATTTCGTAGAAATAAAAATGCATTTAAAAAAAATAAAATATTGATGAAAGTTGCACTAGCTGTTCGTTCAAGAGATATAATTTTGATAGAGATTCATAGTTTGGGTCTAAAGAATGTGAATGAAAAGGATACTATTAGAACTAATAGACCAATATGCAATATATTTGGATGGAGGAAATGCAGCACTTTTTGGGATGTGCCCTATTGGAAGTCCAATTTAATTCATCATAACTTGGATGTAATGAATATTGAAAAAAATGTGTTTGACAACATTTTCAACACTATCCTTAATATAGATGGAAAACAAAATACACTTTAAAATCAAGACAAGAGTTGAATGATTACTATCGGCATCTTGAATTAAAACTTAACGAGACAACAGGAAAATTCTTTAAAGCTTGTTACACACTTGATAAGAAGGCAAGATAGATATTGTGTGAATGGATTAAAAATTTCAGATTTTCTGATAGATATGTGTCAAATATGGGTAGATGTGTGGATATAAAGAATCTTAAGTTATTTCAATGAAAAGTCATGACTATCATGTATTTATGCATAGATTAATACCAATTAAATTCTGTGAATTACTTACCCTAAGTGTTTGGAAGGTCCTTATAGAAGATAGTTTTTCTTCAAACAGCTAACTGCCACCACAATCAAAATAGATGACATGGTGAAGCTGGAGAATGACATACTAGTTATTCTTTGTAAGCTTGAATGGATATACTCACAGAGCTTTTTTGACTCAATGGAGCATTTGTCATTTCAATTGACATATGAAGCAAGTATACCAAGGCTAGTACAATATAGGTGGATGTATCCTTTTGACTGGTAAATACATATAAGTCATTATGTTTTATTATTTCAAACATAAAGTAATATTGTAATTTAATATAATTGAAACCTACCATTTTGGTTGTAGGTATCTTTGTGAATTGAAATTGAATATTAGAAACAAGGAAAAAGTTGAAAGTTCAGTTTGCAATGTATATTTAGTAGAAGAAACATCATCTTTTTGTTATTATTATTTTGAGAATCATATTAATACAAAGATTAGAAATGTGCCTCAAAATTATGAAGGTCATGTGTTGGTAGAAGATAATTCTATGGACAAGCTATCTATCTTCAAGCCCCCTTGAAGAGCATTTGGAAGAGCAAAGAAAAGATGTATGATAAATGAAGAGTGCAAAGCAACCAGGAGCTACGTTTTACCTAATTGTGAAAAGGTTGCACCATATATTGAGTATATATACCCAAAATGGTTGCAGGTTTAATCAGTGTAATTTTTTCCTTAATAGGAATAATTAAAAATTGATATACATTTTTCTTCATCTATTTAAAATTGTACAGTATTTATGTTGAGCAGTTAAAAAAAATAGGCAACAATAATTTACAGTAATGAGGTCAATTATATGCTATAACAGATTATTTGAATTGGTTCAAAAACTATGTAAGAATTATTAAGTTTTAATTATTTGAAATTTATAATTTATTAGTATTTTTTAGTTGTTAACATCATTTGTTTTATTAATGCAATAGGTAAATGATCCTTTAATAGGAAATTTCAATATTTTCATTTAGAATCTAAGTAAATGCCCATTTAGATTTGTGAAAACCTATCATGGGCATTTTTAATGGATATAAATATCACACAATTGGGCATAGTTCTTCTAAAGCAACAATGAATAATGGTGCATGCATTAAAGGCTTAGGTTATAGTGCAAATGAGATTGATTATTATGGTCAACTCACAAAAGTTATTGAGTTGGAGTATCCTCGACTTGAAAATAATAGGATTGTATTATTAATGTGCGAGTGGTTTGATCCTACATGAAATGTGGGTACAAAGATTCATTCAGATTATAAGCTAATGGATGTTAACCATAAACATAGATATAATTGATATGAGTCATTTATTATGGTAGTTTAAGCCACTCAAGTATATTATTATCATATCCAAGTTTATCTCGTGATAAGAGTGGCCTGGTGGATGATTTGCGAAATCAAAGCTCGATCAATTTTTGAAGTACTATCATCTCAAGAAAGAAGTACACACTTAGCTATTGCAGTGGCATTCCAAGAAGATGATATAAATAATATTATGCCTGTGCAAGTAGATGAAGACCTAGAAAATTTATGTGACTCAAATAGTGGCATAATAGAAATTGAAGATGGTCAATTTCTATCTGAAGATGAGCTGGAACGTCCATCAGAATCAGATGAAATCAGAAGATCCATTGGATGATGATAGTGATGCTGATAATTTAACATGTATGATTATTTTATAATATTATACTATCAAAGACTTTTTATATTTTGTTAAAATCTTTTGGTGTGTATTATTCTTAGATGCATGGTTGTTCTTCATATCTTTATTATTTGTTCTATGTTTTTATTTTTTGTATAGAAAATGACACATAAAGGACTTGGTCATTGCGGAGGTGGACGTGGATGTAGAAATGAATGAAATTCATCTTGTATTTTACAATGCATTGAAAATTTAGTAGCATTAAATACCAACCATATCCAGACTTTAACATCACAATCACCATCTCCTATTTCCATCACCATCTCCATCATTGACACCTCTACCATCACCTTTATTAGATATAAGCTCACCACTCATTGCCCTCTCCACACACACTTTTGATCCATCAGCAATTTCTACACCACCATTTACACCGGCAGTTCCCCCATTTACAACACCATCGACATCATCAAATACTGTGCCTTCCTCTACATTCAGTGCTAGGTTAGTAATTGAGATAGTGGTTGGAAGGTATATGAAATAAGTAAATATTACTTGAATAAAAAATTATGATGTTTCTTTTAGTGGGGTTTTATATATATTATATGTATTTATTTGTACAGTTTTATTCCATATCACAAGTATTCAGTTATAATTATAAAGTCTTTCAAAAAAAATGATCGATTCTAAAGCATTTTTGTGGAAGAAAGATTTGGAATCGACAAGTGATTCTAATTTTAATGACTTTCAGGTAAAAACAATGAAATAAAAGTATTGAAAATTATTTATCTAATTAGTTAACTAATATGTTGGTTATTATTCAAGCAATACATAATAATGTCATTGTTATTAATATCAATTTTTGGTGACTTTTCTATATGTAGAATTAGTGCACATGGGCACCCAAATTTGATGGAAAGATAAAGCTATTGTGGGAGAGCAAAGCTGCTGAACGATATTTAGAATTTGTCTATAAATTGAAGAATCTAAAAGATAAGCCATATTTTATATCTGAGGATGACTGGCTTGAGTGTCTTAAGCATTGGGAGGAGCCAGATGTGAAGAAAAAAATAAGAGATTGCTAGCAAAAATCAAGGGACTGAGTTAACCATACTCGGTACAAGAATGTCTTGCCACAAAATAGGGTCAAAGTCGAGCATTGAGCACGCTCGAGATTTTGTACAATTTTAAAGTTTAAAACATTTATATATTTAGTAGTTTTCCTAATAGTCCAAATAAATCAAATTTGTGGATGGTTTTATTAATTTTGTATAAATTTTTTAACATTTTTTTTGTCTTTATAAATTTATACTCTAGGCTAGAGAATTGGGTCGAGATCTCAATTTTTATGAGATTTTCAGGAGGATGCATGTGAAGAAAGTGGATGGTCAGTTTGTTGAAAAAAGGCTCAGATTATTGCTGTAAGAATCTATTATATTAATAAAATTTTATAATACTAGAGTAAATTTTGAAACTAGTTTGGAATCCAAAATATTAAATTTATTTTATTTATATCTAGAAAATTATTTTTTTCTATTTTTTCATAGGAATTCATGGAGGAGCGTGTGAGAGTTGCTTCTCAAAAAGTTGAGGCTTCTATGGATCTTCAACCAATTGACTATGATCCTATCTATTTGGAAATCATTGGAGGCCATAAGAACCAGCGAGTGTATGGCATCAGCTTGATGGGAGAGACATTTTGTAGCAGTTTTGCTTCTAATTCATTTGTTATAGCAGTGGTGGGTTCGGTAGTCGAACAATAAGTAATGGAAACAAATGAATGTTTTGAAGTTATGGACTAAAATGAAAGAGAATGATGAGCAGATTTCTCATTTGAAGGAAGAAATACAAGAAATTAAAGAAGTGAAGGATGAGCAGATTACTCATTTGAAGGAAGAAATGCAAAAAATGAATGAATTGAATGAAGAGATTAAAGAATTGAATGATGAGATGAAAGAAAGTTAAGAATGTAATGCAATAGCAGATCACCTATATGGAGTCATAGTTAGCTGCCTTGATGCGACAGATAGCATTATGAGAACCACCTGGTAAACCACATAGGAGAGTCTAGCAAAAATGCACCAACTAATAATGAGGATGAATTTGTATCAGAATTATTTCTCAATGATTTTTGATTTTTTTCAATGTGTAGCTAAACAGGATGAGCCTTTTTTGGTGGTATCATTTTTATTTATACTAGTTTTGTTTTATGTTTTCCTGATTAGCCTAACTGTGAATCTTTGCAGGACATCTGATGTGAGACACATGAATAAATTCTGATTCAACGCCTTAAGACTTTTTCATGGCTCTTCCTATGGATGGGTTCAATCTTTACCAATCTCTGCAAGATAAAAAGGAGGATATGCTATTAACTTCATTATTTATGAAATATTTTATTTTTTTACTCTCTCTCTCTCTCTAAACATCATTCCTGGCCATCTTTTAGATATTTTTGGAGTTGTATGACTATCAACTCAGATTTGTATTTGTTCATGTCTATAATTACAATTTTTATATATTTGTGAATGTGTATTGTTTTAATGGAGTGCATATTGTTTTTATGGAGTGTATATTAAATTATTTATAGCCATGGATGTGTATTCAGTGAACTATTTTGTAGTTAGGTTGTCACATACAAAGAAGTGATGGTGCTAGCTTCGAACCAAGAGAAGAACCATATGGTAGCAGAAACTATAAGGTTGATGCACTAACACAATGAATCTAAGTGATCATAATCTTTGGTCCAAGCACATGGAGAGGAAAAGAAATGTTCTAGGAAAGCCACACGGGAGCAAGGTGCTACATGGAGTGGCGGTGTAGGGTTCCCCCATTATCTATTTATTTATCTATCTGTCTATCTGCCTATCTATCTATTTTTCTATCTGACATTTTGTCTATCTATATATCTATTTTTCTATCTATCTATCCATCAATCTGTCTATCTATCTATCTGTCTATCTATTTGTTTATATATCTATCTATCTGTCTATCTATCTATCTATTTGTCTATTTGTATATCTATCTATCTATCTATGTATCTGTCTTTCAATCTATATTTTTATTCTTCTATATATTTATTTTTCTATCTATATGTCTATCTATATATCTATCTATCTATCTATCTATATATCAATCTATTTATCTATATGTCTATATGCCTATGTGTTTATTTATCTATCATTCTATCTGGAAATCTTTTTATTTATCTGTCTATCTATCTATCTGACTATCTGGCTATTTGGTTATCAGTCAATCTATCTATCTATCAGTATGTCAATATGTCTATTTGTCTTTATATCTATCTATTTAATTTTTTATCTATCTATTTGTCTATCAAGCTATTTATCTATATGTCTATCTGTCTATCTATCTATCTATAAATCTGACTATCTTTTAATCAATCTATCTATATATATGTCTATATGACTATCTATCTATCTATCTAAATCTCTATCTGTCTATTTATGAATTAATCTATTTATGTGTCTACTTGCCGACCTATCTACACGTCTATCTATATATCTATCTTTCTTTATGTATATATGCCTATCTATCAATCTACCCATCTATTTATCTATCTATCTGTCTATCTATCTATCTATTTATCTATTTATCTATTTGTCTGTTTATCTATCTATCTATCTATCTTTCATTCTTTCTATTTGTCTATATGTCTATCTATCTATCTAGTTATCTGTCTATCTATCTATCTATCTATCTCTCTATCTCTTTATCTATCTATCTATCTGTTTATCTTTCTATCTGACTATCTGTTTATTTGTCTATTTGGCTATCTACTTATCATTCTATTTATCTATCTATCTACACTACAAGAAAAGCCCAAATAGCCAAAAAAAATTTTTTAGCTATTTGGGCTTATTGTGTCTTTAAAATAGAATAATGATGGATTAACGACAGAAATATTCCCTAGCATATGTGTTCGTTACAAAATATTAACAAGAACAAAATTTTCCTAGCAAATTTTTTAACTTCGGAAATTTCCTAGCTAATTATATTTTTTCTCTTGCTAATTTTAATCATAAGAATAGTAATTAATAATTTTCGACTGAATATGTACAAAAAATTCCCTAGCTAAATTAGCAAAGGAAAAATTCCCAGCTATTTTTATTCCAATGATATTTTCACAATTTTATTTTTTTACAAAAAATTTGATTACATATTTTTAAATTTTTATATTAAATTGAATAAAAACATTTACTATAAATGATTATTTATAATTTACAAAAAGTATTAGTTAATAAATTTTTCTAATACAATAGTTACATAGTTAAAACTAAAACATTACATAGGTATATATTCATTTAAAACTAAATCATCATTCTCATCATTAGCTGATGCATTTGTGCTAGCATCTCCTCCTTGGGAACTCTGCTAGAACTCTGTGTGTTATCTGTCTTTTCAAGAGCACTTATGGTGACTCAATATATGGCATCTACATTTGTATTGCATTTGGTACTGCTCATAAAAAGTATTTAGAACTTCTTCAACAACATAATCATCAACATTATAATCACAAATCAAAGCTACAATAATATTAACTAATAAAATGCACACTCTAAACACAAAACAAAACCAAGCATATATTAATGAAAATATTACTTAATTTTTAGATGTGCTGGTTGACTAGATCCAGCAGCTAAAGCATCTACAACAAGTTTATCTCCCAATTTCAAGCATTTTATCGATACCTTTTCATTTATTATAGGGGCTGCATATACTAAACAATACTTATCATCGAGCATTTTCCAGTCCTTTATCGATGCTTCATCTACAAATGCAAATAGAGGCTTAGATTTTTTACCGATAAGATGATGAAATATAGTTATGAAAAATAAAAAGATAAAATTAATCAACAAATAACAAGTCAGAAAAAAAATGAACCAATATACTTATCAAGAAATTATTTCAAAATGTTACAAACATATCAAAATAAACTATAATAAATTTTGGAACAATAAAGATTTATGTAAAAAAAATATATTTTTATTAGAGCTAGATTTAGCTATTACACACATGATCGTCAATCAAATAAACCTAATATGAACAATTTGTTATCTGTAAAAAAACATCTAGCTAAAAATCACAAAAAATAGCATGTACTTAGTTATCTTATTTGGCACAAAGAAGCCCATCGGTTCAATTTTATCAGTGACTCTTACCATGAGCTTTAGACTTAGTTTTAGGTTGCATTAGGACACTTCCTAATTAAATCCTTAGCAATAGCCAATAGCTAACAAGCATTTTGCACATCAAAATATACAAACTACTTTCCACAAATACCAACACTCATTTTGTGATTAACATCCAAATCCACAGGCTGTCTGAGTGGCAAAATACATGGATATCAAGCCTCCATACCAAGTGTGCAACATCAACATCCACACAATGTGAATGCATTATATCACACATTCATGAAGTATATATACGAATCAATGTATATAATCAATCCAAGCATACCATGGTGATTGATGATTTTTGTACTTGTAATGATTTACCATGAACATCCATATTAATACTTTGTGCATGAGTAGAATCTTCACCCATTTTACAATTGTGGTAACAACTTGACTTTACATGATGTCATATAGACACAAATATCTACTAAACAATTTATATAGAAAATGCAATATACGGTAACTCAATTTTATTACTAGAACTAGTAAGCCAAGTCTTATGAGAGAATATATAATAGCTAGGCAAAAGATGAATTTGGAAAAATAAACACCAGAATCAAAACACACACTTTTGCATTAAGATAAACGATGAAGAGTAAGGGTAGAAAGCATATCTCAAATCAATAAAAATCTCATGGCTGAAGGAAATCTCTCTTACTCGACTATTAGGTTATGATGTATCCATGTCGGAAAGAGAAGCGGAGGTGCTTGATGCTAGTCAGGGTTATCTTGCTCTAAACAACTAGATAGTGTTTTTGTAGTTTTAAATTCTAAAAATGTTTAATTTTTCATTATCAAAACATTAATTAAACAATAAATATATAAAAAACATAAAGACTCAACTTTTTTTAATTATCAAATTATTTCCAACTAATTCATGTGCATGTAGCAAGGCACACATAAAAAAAACACCTTACAATTTTTAATTATTAAATTAATTAACCAATAAATATATTAACAACTTCAAAAAATAGATGTTTGGTCTTCCAACAAGAACAAAATCAAATGGCTATAAAATTTGCAAACTTCATATAGCAAGGCACACATAAAAAAATTATTGGTCTTCAAGACTCTCCTAAAAGTTATAAACACTCTTTATGTTTATATATATATATATATATCATTTATCATCTACTTCTAAATTTGTTAAATCACATTATAATCACACATCTCAAATATATATAAATATATCAATAAGTATAGAAGATCATGGAAAAAATTAAATAGCTGATAAAATTGGTCTAACCAGCAAAATCATGGAGCTTCTGATGATAGTTTTGGAAGATAACTTTGATTGTTTGATATTCTGCAAACGAAGACATCATAATTTGAAAAATAAGATTGTGTTTAACAAGAACATTTTTAAAGTTGTAAAAAAAGTATTTTTAAAGTATAGGAACATGAAGATCAGGGTTCACTTCAGAAGGCCTTCCATTATCAAAATGGTCAAGATCAAGAACTCAATGGCATTAGGAACATCAAAGAACTCATCAGAGACATCATTAAGAGAGACTAAGTTGGTGAATTCCAGAGTTGATTTTTCTACCTCATCATCACCACTTCCAGGATCTTCAACTTTCATAGCATTAATTTTAATTTCAGGCAAGAAGACATTTTTTTGCATATTTCCAGATGCAAATTCAGAATGATAGTTCCCTGAATTTTCCCAAAACAACTCTCTCAATGCTGAAAATGGCAGTATTTAATCAAAAAAGCAATGTGTGAGTGCAGAGAAATGAGCCATTTTTGCTGTCTGCAACACTTTCAAGCATACGAATAGTTATGAAACATGCTGGTGATGGACGAAGATATAGTTTCCAAAATCTCTAAATTAAAATCTCAATGAGTCCTATTGCATTAAAGTTAGATACATTCTAATACATTAATAGAATCTATCACAATAGGCAAAGAATGATTAGAAAAATGGTTGCTTGTATATGCTCTTCTAATGCTTCCTCGTGCCTATTTACTCTTTAGGTTGTGTTTGATTGGATAGAATTGAAGGGGGAAATTATTTGATTATATTAAAAGAAAGTAGAATTAATAATCTCATTTCAGATTTAAATATCTATTAATTAACATGGAATATACTTAGACATAAAGATTTACAACACTTATTTTACACATTTATAAGACAATCACTAAAAATGAGAAATTTCCTAAGAATTTATAGTAATTTATAAGTAGCTCCAATTATAATTGATAAATTTTCAAATCCAATTTTCAAATTCTTGTGGAATTCAAATAATGGATGAATATGTTCTTCCATTTGGTCATCAATTACATGACTTATTCAAATGTTCAAATAGCTATATTTTTCTATCTAATAAGATATAACATCTTTATGTGATGACAAAAATTTGTCCAAACTCTAAGAACAGTAAGTCTCAAATTCAAGATTTATCATGTACGATCTTTTCAATCTTTTGAGGTAAGACTGTCAAGATAAGATATTGGTACAATTCTATCTATTTATCTATTTGTCTATTTGTAAATCTATATATCTATCTGTCTATTTGTATATCTATCTATATATATATATATATATATATATATATATATATATATATATATATCTATTTATCTCTCTCCCTATCTATCTGTCTCTCTATCTAATTATCTTTCTATCTATCAATCATTCTATATATCTTTCTATCAGTCAATTTAACTATTTGTCTATATATATATATATATATATGTCTGTCTATCTATTTGTTTATCTATCTATTTATTTATATTTTTATCTATCAATTTGTCAATATTTCTATCTTTCAACCTATCTATTTTAATATATGTTATTCTATCTATCTATGTATCCATCTATTTATCTATATATCTATTTATTTGTATAACTATCTATTTATTTATATAACTATCTATCTGTCTATCTATCTGTCTATCTTTCTATTTGACTATCTTTTATCTGTCTATCTATCTATTTATTTATGTATTTATTTCTCTATCATTCTATCATTCTATATATCTATTTTTCTATCTATATATTTATCTATTTCTCTACTTGCCTATCTATCTATTTTTTATCTATTTATTTATCTTTCTTTCTATCTACATATCTATCAATCTTTCTTTCTATCTACATATCTATCTATCTATCTAACTATATATATCTGTCTATTTATCTATCAATCTATTTGTTAATCTATCTATCTATTTATCTATCTGTTTATCTATCTATCTATCATTCTATATTTTTATCTATCTATATATCCATCTATCAATATGTCTATTTGTCTATATGTATCAATATACCTATATATCTATCTAGCTATCTATCTATCTTCTTACACACACACACACACACACACACACACACACACATATATATATATATATATATATTATTTATTTATTTATATGTCTATCTACATGTTTACCTACATATCTATCTATCTATCCCTCAAAATGTCTCTCTTTCTATCTATAAATTTGTTTATCTAACTATCTGCCAATTTGTCTATTTATCTATATATCTATTTTTCTATCTTTTTGCCTATTTATTTATCTTTATATCTTTCTACACTAAAAGAAAAAACCCAAATAGCTATGGAGAAATCCCTAGCTATATAAAATTTTTCTTTCGCAAAATAGAATAATAACACATTAACACTGGAAATTTTACCAAGCTAATGTGGTTGTCACAAAAAAATAGCGTGGGAAAAATTCACTAGCAAATTTTTTAACGACAGAAAATTCATTTGCTAAAAATATTTTTCCCTTACTAATTTTAATTGTAATTAAGAATAATAATTAATAATTTTCGAATAAATAAGCACAGAAACATCTTTAGCTAAATTAGTGAGGGAAAAATCCCTAGCTATTTTCATTCAAACTCAATTTTCACAATTTTAATTTTTTACAAAAAATTTGAATACATATTTTTATTATTTTATATAAAATTAAATAAAAACATACACTATAAACCATTTTTTATAATTAACAAAAACTAAAAAAATCAGAAATAATTATGATACAAATGTTACATGGTTAAAACAAAAACATAACATATGTATATAATCATTTAAAACTAAATCATCATCTTCATCATTAGCTTTTGCATTTGTGCATGGATCTCCTACGTGGGTTGTCTATTGGAACTTGGTGTGCTATCTCTCTCATCAAGATTTCTAACTGTGACTCCATATAGTTCATCTATTATTACATTACATTCTTCATTTCTTTCATCTCATCATCCACTTCTTTTTGTTCCTGCATACACATCAATTCAAACTTAAACATTACGAGAATATCTATATATATAGATATCTATATACATACATACATACACACACACACACACACACACACACACACATATATATATATATATTTATATATTTATACAAACATATATATACTTACATATATAGAAGCTAATACAAGGAAAAACAAAAACAAGAAATACTTAGTCATGAAAAAATAAGCAACAAACAATCCAATGCCTAAAAATTGAAAATTTTTTAAAAAATGTTACATGCATAAGAAAATAGTGTAAAGAATGAGGCCAATTATTATGCCTTTAACTTAAAATATTTCAAATCACCTCTAACTAATGTCATCAAAAATAAAACTTCTAAACATGTATTTTGATATTCCAACATGATTTTGAATACCACATAAGCCTCAAGCTAATATTGGCCTATTTTTTTCAATGATTGTGGGGGTTTGGGCCAACTTACATGCAGCTCGAGTAATCTCATGAGCAAAAAAATCTACCTCTATGGTTCCATGAACAGATCAACTATGACAAAACCAAGTGTATCATTTACTACCATTTCATATTCATAACAAACTATTATTACCATGGAACTAACATAGATTGAATGGTATCTGAGATAGGAATTTATGTATATGTCCCCCTTTGTGGCTGCATAAAACACTGCATATGATAAGGATCACAAGTTTAGCAGTGAAGAACCTTGCTAAACTTCTTTCAAACCCTGCATATCTATTCCCCTTTAAATAAGAAGATTAGCAACATCTCTCAAACTCTCAAAATTGAATTCAAACATCTCTCAAAATTCATATTCATTTTGCCATTAACAAACACATGTCCACCCACTAGTACTTCAAAAAAAAGATCAAAGTTTCATTATAATTTGAAATATGCATGCATACAGCTTTCATCTTTTAAAAAACAAACAATCAGAGCCTAGCATGTTATGATAGAATCTTGAAGGTGGCCAACAACATCACCGAAGCAATGCAAGTGATTCACTGAACTTCTAATGCTCTGCAAAAATTGCATGCTCTGTTTAGAAAAGAAGTTTAAAATATTTCAATTCATAGTATTATAGTACGTTAAATTGAAATCAAATAAAATTAATAACATGATTAAGAAGATCGTGTCATCCCTCCGAGGCAAACTATTATTCTAATCTTCTAGCTTAAAAAGGCAGCTGCAATGAAACAACATGTACAATAAGCCAACAGAAAGTGGAAGACATGCTGAGTAGAAAGGAAATGGCATCACGGAGACAAAGACCAAGGTGAGGTGGAAATATTGCGCAAAATAGCTTATGGATCAAGTCAGGTCATTAAAAGTAACCATGTTTTTGAACCGTAGCACTGATGACCGACCAAATGGCGTTCCGATTTACTTCTCTGAAATTGAAGACTAATAATGAAATAAAGATAAAACACTCAAATCATGATAATTTTATGCCAAACTTTTTAAAATGAATGTTTCATCCAATTTTAAACAAATAAAGACTAAATGTACCAAAGCAATTCTAGTGTCATACAAAAATACCAGTACTATAATGTGCCAACTGATGTGGACACTACTAACATTGACCACAATTTGGTTCTTGATTATAGGAATCATATCATCACACATCGAATTGTCACACCATGCCAAAATTTTTATGAAATAGCAAAGCAATGTCAATTTCCACATCAATAATAAGTTTGAACTATCACCGTCACTACCAAATAGTAATGTATATTGACTATTGTCAGCATCACAGGTTAATGGTTCACCATCATCTACATAGCTCGACACCACTATTCACATTTATGCCACATAAATCAAGTGCTAGTGTGGCAAGTGCAATGTGAAAGTGTGCATTGTGGATGGGCTTATATCTGATAAAGGTGATGGTAATGATGTTAATGATGGTGATGGTGATGGGGATTGAGATGGTGATTGTGATGTTGAAATTTGGATATGGTGGTATGAGATGGTACTAACTTTGCAACAAATGTAAAATATTAGATGAATTTCATTCATTTCTATGTTCACATCCACCTCCACCAAGCCCACGTCCTTTAGGTGCCATCTATTGTACACAAAATAAAAACATATAACAAATAATAGATATATGATGAACACCCATGCATTTTAGAATAATACAAACCAATGGATTTCAACAAAATATAAAAATATTTGATAATATAATATTATAATACAGTAATAATAGTTTAATTATCGGCACCACTATTATCCTCCAATGGATCTTCAGACATTTTGTCTAATTCTGATGAAAGTTCCAACTCATCTTTAAATAGAAAATGATCATCTTTAATTTCTATTAGGCTACCATATGAGTCATATAAGTTTTCTGGATCTTCATCTACATGCATAAGCTCAATATTATTTATGTCATCTTTTTGAATTGCCGATGGAATAGCTAGGTTTGCACTTCTTGTTGAGATGTCGGTACTTTAAAATTTGATCAAGCTTTAATTTTGAAAATCACCCACTAGTTACTCTTATCATAAGATAAACTCATATATGTACATAATATATTTGAGTGGCTTTAACTACCATAATAAATGGCTATTATCGATTATATTTATGTATATGGTTAACGTCCACTAGCTTATAATCCAAATGAATCTTTATACCCATATTTCGTGTACGATCAAACTAATTGCACTTTAATAATATAATCCTATTATTTTTCAGTTCAGGATACTCCAACCCAATAACTTCTGCAAGTTGACCATAATAATCAATCTCATCTACACTATAAGTTATGTCTTTAATGCATACACCACAATTCATTGTTATTTTAGAAGAACCATACCTAATTGTGTGAAATTTATATCCATTGACAAAATACCTAGGATAAGTTGTCACATGCAAACCTTTACTTTGATTTTGAATGAATATATTGGAATCTCCATTTGACGGATCATTTTCCTATTGCATAAATTAAATAAATGATGTTAATAACTAAAAGATACTAATAAATCAAATAATTCATAAAATTAAAACTTAATAAATCTCACATAGTTTTTGAACGAATTCACAAATTCTATTTCTAGCATATAATTGACCTCATGGCTAGAAATGGTTGGATGTCTGTTTTAACTACTCAACATAAACACTGCAAAAATATAAATAGAGGGAGAACAAAGTATATCAATTTTTAATTATTCCTTTTAAGGACAAAATTAAACTATGATTAAACCTACAACAATTTTGGGTATACATACTCAATATATGGTGGATTCTCTTCACAATTAAGTAAAACATAGCTCTGGGTTGCTTTGTACTCTTCATCTATCATACATCTTTTTTTCTCTTCCAAATTCTTTTCCAGGGTGCTTGAAGATAGATAGCTTATCCATAGAATCATCTTCTACCAGCACATGGCCTTCATCAATCCGAGACACATTTCTATTTTTTCTAATGACATGATCCTCAAAATAATACGAACAAAAAGATGAGCTTCTTCTACTAAATATGCATTGCAAATTGAACCTTCAATTCTTGCCTTGTACTAACATTCAATTTCAACTTATGAAGATTCCTACAACTATAATGTTAGGTTAAAATTATATCAAATTACAATATTAATTTATGCTTGAAATAATAAAACCACTGCTACTTATATTTATTTACCTCTCAAAGTACACATCCACATATATTGCACTAGCCTGGCTATCCTTGTTTCATTATGGCAATTGAACCAGAAAATGCTTCATTTATTTAAAATGCTCAGTGAGAATATTCATTCAAGCTTACAAATAATAAGAGGTAAGTTATTTACCAGTCTCACCATGTCAGCTTTTTTTGATTGTGGTTGTAGTTAGCTATTTGAAGAACAAACTAAGTTCTATAAGGACCTTCCAAACACTTAAGAGAAGAAATTCACGAAATACAATTGGTATTATACTCTGCATAAATACATAACTGTCATGATTTTTCATTCCAAATAACTTAAGATTTTTCATATCCACACATCTACCCATATTTGATACATATCCATCAAAGAATTTCAAATTTTTTAACTCATTCATACAATGTTTATCTTGCCTTCTTATCCTGGTGTAACAAGCTTTAGAAATTTTTCTATTACTTTATTCAGTTTCAATTCAAGGACACTAATAGTAATCATTCAACTCTTGTCTTGATTTTAAAGTGTGCTTTGTTTTTCCATCTACATTAAGAACAATGTTGAAAAATTTCTAAATATAGATAGATAGACAAATAGATAAACAAATTAAATAAATATAGATAGAAAGATAGATAGCCATATAAATAGACATATAGATAGATAGATACTTAGATGGATTGATATATATATAGATAGATAGAAAGATATATAGACAAATAGATACACAAATAAATAGATAGATCAACATATAAATAGAATGATTGATAGACAAGATAGACTGACAGATAAATAAATGATTGATATATAGACAAATATATAGACAAATTGATAGAAAGATAAATACACAAGTAGACAAACAGATAGATAGAAAGATAGACAAATAGACAATAGAGAGATAGATTATTATACAGACAGATTGATAAATAGATAGATAGAAAGATTGTTAAATAAATAGATAGACAACAAATAGAGCTCCGATTTATAGATTGATTATATAATTGATAGATTGATATATATATATATATATATCAATATATAGATAGATTTATAGATAGATATGCATATTGATAGAAAAATATATAGACAGATAGATAGACAAATAATTATACATATAGATAGATAAATGATAGAAAGATAGATTACATGATAGATATATAGATAGATAGTAAGACACATAGATAGACAAATTGATAGACATATATATAGACAGATAAATAGATAGAAATATAGTTATACATAGAGTAAGATGGATTAATAGTTGGATAGATAGATAGATAATTAGAAATATAGATAGATAGATAAATATATAGATAGATAATCAGATAGACAAATATAGGCAGATAGATAGACATATAGATAGATATTTAGATTGATAGATAGATTGATAGTTAGATTGATAGATAGATTGGTAGACATATTGTAAAACAATTACATAGATATATAAATAGATAGATAGACCGAATGATAGATAGATAAATAGCTAGTTAGACACAAAAACACAAAAATTAATAGACATATTATAGACAGTTTGATAGATAGATAGTTAGAAAGATAAATAAACTGATAGATAGAAATAGACAGATAGATAACATAAATAGATAGATTGATTGATTAACAGATAGATATATAGATAGATTGATAGTTAGACATATATATAGACCACAAAACATAGATAAATTGATAGACACATAGAAAGATAGATAGATAAAAAATATTAGATAGACGAATAGATAGATAGATAGATATATAGATAAATAGATAGATTGATAGAATGATAAATAGATAGACTAATAGATAGGCAGATAAATAGACATATAAATAGACAAATAGATAGACAGTTAGTTAGACATATAGAAAATAGATTGAAAGACAAATTCATAGACAATTTGATAGATAAATTAATAGACATATTGAAAGATAGATTGATAGGATATTGATATACATATTGAAAGATAGATAAACAAATAGATAGATAGACATGGTGATAGCAAAGAAAATATAGATAGACATATAGATAGTTAGATATACAAACTGTAGACAAGAAGATAAACATAAAGATATATAGATAGATAAATAGACTGATAGATTGACATATATACAAATGGATAGAAATATAGATAAACATATAGATAGACAGACATATATAGATAGAAAAATTTGATGAGAGATATACAGACATATTGATAATGCATATATACATATAAAGACACAGAGAGATAGATAATCATATAGACAGATAAAAAGATAGAAAGAAAGATAAAAAGACCGATAATAAGATAAATATAAAGATATATAGACTGATAGACTGACAGGTATATAGATAGATTACAATTAGATTGACATATAGATTAATAGACAGATATGATGATACAAAAAAGATAGCTAGACAGACAGATAGATAGACTTATAGATAGAGAGATAGATAAATAGATAGAGAGATAGACAGACATATAGAAAGATAAATAGACATATAGATAGTTGGATGGATGGATAGATAAATAGACAGACAGAAAAGATAAAGAGATATACAGACAAATAGAAAGACAAATATATAAATAGATACATAGTTAGATACAAAGATAGATATACACATAGATAGGCATGTAGAGAGAGAAAATTAGACAGATAGATTGACATATAGATTAGTAATAGATAGATAAATAGAAAGACATATATGCAAACATATAAATAGACATATATATAGATATATATATAGATACACACACACACACACACACACACACACACACACACACATATATATATATATATATATATATTGATTGAATATTAGATAGTCATATAGATAGATAGTTAGATAGGTAGATAGATAGATAGACATATATATAGATAGATAGAGAGATAGATAGAGAGATAGATAGATATATAGATAGACAAATAGATAGAAAGATAGATATAGACAAATAGAAAGACATATCTATAGACACATAGATAGTCATATCAATAGACCGATATATAAATAGACAGATAAACAGATAGATAGATATACAGATATATATATATAAAGATCGATAGACAAATAAATAGATAGATAGATAGTTAGTTAATAGATAAACAAATATATAGATCTATATAGTAAGATAGAAAGATAGATAAATTTATAGACAGACAGATATATATATATATAGATAGATAGATAGATAGACAACTATATAGATAGATAGATAAATAGATAAAAAGTTAGTCGGATAGATAGGAAAATAGATAAATAGAGTGGAAAAAATAGATAGATAAAAATTTAGATAGATAGATAGATAAATAGATAGATAGAGATAGATAAAAACTTAGATTTGATAGAAGATTGATAAACAGAGACAATAACATAGAGAGTAGCTAGAGAGATAGATATAAAATCAGATAGATCGACAAAATATATTTAGATAGATAGTAAGATAGATAGACAAATAGATAAATAAATATAATCGATAGATAGAAAAATAGAATAGATAGATAGAAAAATAGATAGAAAAATAGATAGATAGATAGACAGTTAGATAGAAAGATATATAACATATTTGATAGATAGATAGATTGATAAATAAATTATAGATAGATTGAAAGAGAGATAGATAGAGAGATAGATAAAGAGATAGATATGATAGATAGAATCTATAGATAGATAGATTGTTATATAAGATAGATAGACACATAGACTATACAAAATGATTGACAGATAGATAGACAGATAGATAGCTAGATAGATATATAGAAGGATAGTTAGATAGATCGATAGATGGATAGATAGATGAATAGATAGACCATTAGATAGATGGATATATAGATAGAAGATAGATGGATTTATACATAAATATATAGATGAATAAATCAATAGTCAGATAGATAAAAAGATAAGCAGATAGATAGCAAAATAAATAGACAAATAGATTGATTTATTGATAGAGAGTTTGATAGATTGATTGATAATTAGATTGATAGATATATTTATAGATAAATTGATAGATAGATAAATAGATAGATAAAAAGATAGATATATATCAAATTGATAGGTTGGTAGGTAGATTGATATATAGTTAGATAGATAGAGAGAGAGAGATAGAAATATAGTTATCGAGATAGATAGACAAATAAATAAACATATTTAAAGATAGAATAATAATTAGATAGTTAGATAGATATATAATAAGATAGATAGATAGAGAGATAGATAGACTAATAGATAAATAGAAAGATAGATCATTATATAGATATACAAATAGTTAGACAAATAAGATAGTTAGAATGATAGATATATTGATAGATATATAGTTAAACTGATAAATAGACACATACATAGATATATTGATAGACAGAAAGATAGACAGATAGGTAGAAAGATAGATAGATAGACATATAGATATATTGATAGATAGATGTATAGAGAGATAGATACATAGACTAATAGATAGATGGATATGTATTCCTATAAATAGATAGATAGACATATAGATAGATCAATTGATAGGTAGTTAGATAGACAGATATATAGGTAGATATATAGATAGATTGATTGATAGACAGATAGTTAGATAGATTGATAGATTGATAGATTGATTGATAATTAAATTGATAGATTTATAAACAAAATATAGATATATTGATAGACATATTTATAGGAATATTGAAAGATAGACTGATAGATAGATTAATAGATAGATAGATTGATTGATAAATAAATAGGCAGATAGATGATAGATATAGATATATATATATATATTATATATAATTCATATTAATAGACAAATAGATAGATTTATAATTAGATAATTTGATTGTATGATAATTAGATAGATAGATATATTAAAAGATAAATATATAGTTAGAGATATAGAGAGATATATAGACATATTTATAGAGAGATTGATAGATTAATAGACATATAGATAGACTTATTGAAATACATATAGATAGATTGATAGACATATAGATAGATAGAAAGATATACAGATAGATAGATGGATAGGCTAATAGATAGATATATAGATATACATATTTTAGATAGGTAGAAAGATATATAGATAGATAGATAGACTGATATATAGATAGATAGATAGACAAAAAGATTAATAGATAGATATATAGATAGACATATAGATATATAAATAAATATATAGTTAGTAAGATAGATAGAAATAAAAATAGATAGATAGATTGATTGATTGATAAATAGATAGATAAATAGATAGATAAATAGAGAGATAGATAGTCAAATATATTGATTAATAGACAAATATAATGATAGACATATAGATAGAAAAATAGGTAGAGACATAGATAGATTAACAGATTGACAAAGAAACAAATAGTTGACATACAAATAGTTAATTAGTCAGTTAGTCAAGCAGGCAGACATTCAGAATGGTAGGTAGACAGATAAACAAATAGACAAATAGATAGACAAATAGACAAATATACATACATACAAATAGATAGATTAATAATAGATATGTAGATATATAGACCATTTGATAAATAGATAATAGACAAAAAAGATAGACATATTGATATTAATAATGATTGATTGATATATAGATAGATAGATAGAAAGATAGACTAATAGATAGACTAATAGATAGATAGATCGATAGATAGATAGATAAATAGATGTTAAATATATAGATAGAAATATAAATTGATAGACATATAGATAGACAGATTGACAGACAAATTTATTTATGGATTATATATATATTGATAGAAAGATTGATAGATAGATTGATGGATAGATTAATAAAAAGATAGACAAAGATGTTGATAGAAAGATAGATAGACAAATAGTTAGATAGAAAGATAAATAGAAAGATAGATAAATAGAAAGAAAAATATATATATATTTTTCTATCCATCAATCTATAGATATATAGATAGTCATATTGATAGATAGATTGATAGACAGATTTATATATGGATTATATATAGATTGATAGAAAGATTGATAGATAGAGTGATGGATAGATTAATAAAATGATAGATAGAGATATTGATAGAAAGATATATAAACAAATAGTTAGATAGAAAGATAAATAGAAAGATATATAAATAGAAAGAAACATATAAAGACCAGATAGAAACAAAGATAGATAGATATAAAGACAAATAGATAGACAGATAGATAGATAGATAGACAGTTAGATCAAGAGATAGATAGATTACAACGATAAACAAAAAGATAGATAGATAGATCAATATGAGAGATAGACAAATAAATAGAATATAGGATAGATAGATAGATAGATAGATATATATATATATAATATATATGACATATAGACAAATATATATAGATAAATAGAAAACCTATAAATCAAATACAAAGATAGATAGATAGACAAATTGAGAGACATATTAATAGATAGATAGATCGATTGATTGATTGATTGATAAATTGACAGATTAATAGATAGATGATGATTGATTGAAAGAAGATTTATATATAGATTGATAGATTAGTTTGATATATTAGTAGATAGATATATTATTATAGATAGATAGATAGATACTAACAGATAGATAGATAGATAGACATATAGATAGATATATAATATATATATATATAGATATATATAGTCAAATAACCTCATAAATAGCTAAATAGATAAATAAATAGACAACCAGAGTTAGACAGATATACAGATAGAAAATAGATAGACAGATAGATTAAAAGTTGTATAGACTGATCGATAGACAGATTGATAAACAGATTGATAGACACATTGATAGACAGATTGATATATAAATTGATATATAAATAGATAGGACAATTAGATAGACAGATAGCTAGAAAGAAAGTAACATATATATCAACTAATAGATTGATCATATCGGTACACAGATAGATAGACAATAAATACATTGATAAATAAATAGATAGATAGATTGATTGATATACACTTAGATAGGTAGATAAATAGATAGATACATAGATTGACAGATAGATAGAAAAAAAGATAGATAAATAGATAGATAGTTAGTTGGATTGAAAGATAAATAGACACAATGATAGATAGATAGATAGTTAGTTAGTTAGAAAAAAGATAGACTGATAGATAGGGTAACTGAAATGAAGTGTAAGTGCAAGTAGAATCTTTGATATCCTGCTTCTCTTCTTCAAGCTCTCAAGCTCGTAGAGAGAGAAAATCTTCAATCCCTAGAGAGAGAATCTCACCATTGCTACCCGAATCAAGCTCCCTCTCAAGCTAAATATGGGAGCAAAAAGACTTATTACTAAACAATAAGTCATTTGCATCGATATTAAGAGAGCCCGCACCTCCCTCATGTTGCTTCGGAAACAAACACGGGAGTCCCGTGATTGTTTTTTCAACAGAAGAGATGTGCAAGTTCATGGAGCCCTTTGAATATATGCTTATTGGTAAGTTTTCATGGAAGGCCTCGCCCGAAGGAAATACATCAGTTTATCTCCTCTTTAAAGCTTACGGGAAGGGTGAAGCTAGCTGACTACGACGCGAGCATGTCTTCCTACAGTGTGTTATGATTGAGGACTTCTACTGCTTATGGCATAGAGGTCTATGGAAAGTTAACGGCTTCCCCATGCACGTTTTGAGGTGGCGAAGGAGTTCATTCCACTGGAGGAGGCACATTTAGCCCCGGTATGGTTTTTTTACTTACCGAATCTCCCATTATATTTGTTGTTTAACCCCAATCTCTCTACACAATTTCATCTTGTTTGGGGTAAACCTGTAATTCGTGATGAAGCTACTATTTCTATGACAAGGCCAAGCAAGGCTTGCGTGTGTATTGAGTGTAACCTACTCACTTAGCCACCAAATATGATCTGGATCGGTAATGGAGAGGATGGGCAGAATAATGGGTTTTGGCAACCTATTATTCCCGAAAATCTGCCTACTTATTGCATAAAATGTAAGAGACTTGGGCACGAATCGGGGGTGTGTAAGATGGGTACAGAACAATCAGAAAATGTGCAAGGGTTAGAAGGTAGAAAAAGAAAGGTAGAAAGATGGTTAGGAAGGAGGGAGGGGCTGGAGAAAAACCTGTAATTGAGGCAGGTTTAATGGAAGAAGAAGGGGGGTATATGAGAGAGAAAGTGAGTAAGTTATTAGGAGAGGGAGATGCTAGTAATAGAGTATATCATGACGGAAGCATGGAGGAAGGAGATAAGCTAGGGGAGGGAGAAAAATGGGAGGAGGTAAAGGGTAGAAAGAAGAGGTACAAGAAAATTAAAACTAGAATAATTTTAAAAGAAAAACTGGAGGACTATAGCTGGATAGAGGATGACCTCTTGGATTTCCCAGAGGAAGATGCAGAGGTGTTTAGTTGTCCTTCAATAGGTAGAGAAGAAGAGGAGCATGCATTCTAAATAGAAAAGGGGAAGGATGATTTGGATATTTATGAGGAAGATTGGACAAAGCTCACTAGAACTCAAGCCAAGGAAGCTATAAAAATAATGGCAATGCAGCTTGGGTGCAAGGATAAATATTATGAAAAAATACAAGTAAACTCGAATGAAATTAAGACCCCAAAGAATAAGAAAGAATATTTAAACACAAATATGAGACTAAGTGTACAACTAGATCCCAATGTAAGCTAGGAATTAATGGATAGATGCCTTTATTGGAACATAAGAGGGGTTGCTAATAATCCCTCGATAAATAGGTTAAAACTATTGATTAAAACTCATAGAATTTCTCTTGTAGTCATTGCGGAGCCTATGATCCAGAAGGATCAATTAATTAACTACAGCCAAAAACTAGGGTTTAACAATGCATATGCTAATATAAATAGTAAACTCTGGATAATGTGGCATAATTATTTGGACATTGAAATTTTAAAAGATACAGATCAGGTAGTACATTTTAAAATAAATAAAGAAACAAATTAAATAATATCAGTTGTATATGCTAAAAATGATAAAAAATCAAGATTAGCACTGTGGGAGGAATTGCAGAATATCGCATCTAGGAATGCACCCTGGATTATAGGAGGTGATTTTAATATAATCAGGAGCAATCAAGAAAAGAAAGGAGGTAAAACCCTGGATCCAATAGCAATGACACAATTTAATGAGGCGATCTCAAACTCGAAATTAATGGAAATAGATTTCACAGGTTCAAGTTACACTTGGTGTAACAACCGGAGTAAAAGAAGCACAATTTGGGCTAGACTGGACAGAGCACTGTGTAATGCTAAGTGGGTAGCTTTGCATGGGGTTACAGGGCTAAGACACCTAATAGAACCTATTCGGATCATTGCCCATTGCTCATTACAATCTATAAGATTAACCGAGTATCAGGTAACTTTAAATTTCAAAATCTGTGGGAAAAGCACGCTGGCTTTGAAAAATTGGTAATTGTATCCTGGATGGAGCCAGTAATGGGGAAACCGATGCAAGTATTAATGGTTAAGCTTCATAGATTTAAAAAATGTCTAAAAATAAGGAATAAATAAGTCTTCAGAAATTTAAATCAAATAATAAAGCAAGAAGAGGAAAAAGTAGAAAAACTGGAATTAGAATACGATAATAATAACATAGAGGTAAAGTGACAGGAACTAAATAAGGCTAAAGGGGACTTGAGGCTTAAGTTGCATATGGAGGAAGTATACTGGAAACAGTGTTCAAAAATTAAATGGTTGAAAGATGGAGATAGAAACACTAAATTTTTTCACAACATGTGCAAAATAAAGGCTCAAAAAAATAAAATCAAGGGCCTAAAAACTAATGAGGGAATATGGGTTGAAGAAGACAAGCAGATAGGAATCCTCTTTGAAGAATTTTTTAAAAGCCATCTATGCAGACAGGCTCCTCAGGTAGGAAACTCATTAATGGATGGGATCAACACAGTCATCTCACTAGAACAAAATCAAATGATGGAGAAGATCCCGGAGGAAGAAGAGATTAAAAATGCAGTGTTTGATCTAGATAAGGATAGTGAAGTAGGGCCAGATGGCTGGAATACTTATTTTTTTCAATTAAACTGGCTCATTATCAAAAAAGCCATGGTTCTTGCAATTGCCAGTTTTTTTGTAGGGGCGAACATTCCTAAGGCATGGGCAAACTCTTTCATAGTGCTAATCCCCCAAAAAAGAATCACCTCAAAATGTGAGGATTTTAGGCCTATAAGTTTATGTAATGCAATTTATAAGATCCTTGCTAAAATAATTCATAACAGACTTAGTAATATTTTACCATTTATAATATCACAAGAACAAACATGATTTTTTAAGAATAGATTAATGATTGAAAT
>JAREIK010007448.1:0-12965 GCA_029783825.1 Sapria himalayana | reverse complement strand
CACCTAGGTGAAGGTTTGTCCACCTAGGCAAACCCGAAGCCCAAAATTTGCCAGTCTTTGCCACGCCTCGGTGTGGGTTGCTCCACCTTGGCATAGGTCCTCGCCTAGGCAAAGGTCCCCTAGGCCTATGCGAACCTGCAATCCTTTACGCCTATGCGAATCTGTAGTCTTGTTTTTGTTTCCTTTCTTATGTTAATTCTAGAAGCCATCACTCTTTTGTTCGGACTTCCATAGGGTGATAATTAGGTATGAAATTGGAATAATTGAGGATCTTATCAATTGAAAAAAAGGGTCGTCCATGCATACGAGTCTAAATAAAATGTACGTGACATGGATATAGGTATGAATGCTTCGCCTTGGCAAACCTGTTTCTGGGCAGAATTTGTGTTCTTGCCCTCTTCTTTGCTCGTGTTATCTAAATAAGAATGTGATTAAGAACAATATAACAAGCTTAGTAATACATATAATTGTATGCCTGCCTGAAGACCGAATAGTGAATGAACAGGCACCTTGATTAGTGCTTCGGCACTCTCTGTTTAGTGCTTTGGCACTCTCTGTTCAGTGTTACGACACTCCTACATAGTGCTACAACACTTATGTTACGTGGTGCAAGTACGTTCTGTTTGTGCTTCGACACCTCTGTTCAGTACTGTATCGTACCTTCGGGTACCTATTATGCTGCGTCCCTCTCATTCATTGTTACTGGTCTATACAGGCAAATACTTATATGATAAGTATCTGAATAATGAAACATAAGGAAATAAAGTAATCAGCTCTAATGCTAAGACATAATTCTGTTATGTTCTGTAGTGTACCTACGGGTACCTTCTGTTAAAAGATTTTTGTTATGTACTCCTATGGGAGATATGAATACTTTGATATGTGAATTATTTGAAATGTATACTGTAATTGAAGACCACTACAAGTGGTCAAATATATTATCCTGTTTTCCCACTAAGCTATAAGCTTAGCACGGGTGTTTCATTCGTGCAAGTACTGAAGAGGTCGTCAGAGACATCCCGCATTCGCCAGGGCCAACACAGCATTAGGAGTCCACCTTATGTAGGTTTTTGATTTTATGTTTGGATATATAAATGTAATATTTTGGAGATAGTACAACTTGTATAAATACAAGTAGATGGACTCAGACATATATGTACAAGACAATTTAAACACCACTATAGTGGTAGTCTTACAAGTTTATGTCCTTGTGAATTTATGATGGAAATGGGCCCACTAAAGTCAGAAAATCAGGTTAAGAAGTCCCTGTCCTATGTGACGTCCTTTCACCTGCCACGACTAGGGGAAGGGGCGTTACATGATTTATCACTTTGTATAAGTTGATAGTTGATTTATCACTTAGTATAATTTGATAGTTGATTTATCACGCACTTAGTACCATTTAGAAAAATTAGTTAAGATATAATTTTAGTATAAGCTTCAAATGATTTGAGTTAAATGTACATAATGAAAAATATATCAAACCTAATTAATTACTACCATTAGTCTTCATCACCTCTAGCTAGTTGTAAAATATATAGTTTTTAAATAATGTTTGTTCTCATCATTTTGTTTAATTAGCAAAATATGACCGAACAACGTTGGAATAATGTAACAACAGCACTCTAAAATAAACCTATTGTAATTATAGGAAATGTCATATATATAACGAAAGTATAACTAACACGAAGAGTGTTATTGGGAAGAGTTGAAAAGGTGCAAAAATCCCTTGGGTTTTAACCAAAGTATAACTAACACCTTATACTTTTTTAGGGGGCAAAAAAATTCAAGGGTTTTAATTACGTAGCTCAAATATCTCCTATCGTAATTGAGTTCATCAAGTTAACTAACGGTTGTGAACCCAATCGTTAGTTGCTGATGTGGCCTCCACGTGGTATCGCGTGTCCCATGGATGAAAAAATCGAGATATACCATCGATATGTCGACGATATATCGTGTGTCGATCAACTCCGATACGATAAGCTGCTCCGATTATCGTTTGATGGAAAAATTACTTAAATGTCGGAATTATCGGTGATTTATCGGGAAATATCGTTTTAAACCGAAATATAGACATATATCGCCGATATTATGACGATTTATCGTCGAGTTGTTGACCAAACCCTAACCCTAGAAACGAAGATATGTTGAATAAGAGGTATGCGATTCTCACCTTTGGCTGGAAAAATCTAAGAACCAGCTAACCGAAATCGGAAGAAATCTCTGTTGACGCTTCAACAGCAAGTAATGGCCGACGATTAGACGACGGAAGCTAGAGTGGAAAGTGGGATATGGGGAAGGAAAAGGAAAGAGAAGTGAGAGAGGGGAAAGGGTGCGCTGACCATAGAAAGAGAAGAGGGAAGGAAAGAAAAGGAAAGAGGAAGCAATCCTGCGCGAAAGAGGAAGGACCAAGGAGATCCTCGTCGGTGCTAGAGAGGAAGAGGAAAAAGAAGGGAAGAAAAGGAGAAAAAAAAAAAAAAGCGTAAGAAGAAAATATAAATCCTAAGGTCTAATGAAATCTAAAATATACTTATTTTATTCATATATATATATATATATATATATATATATATATATATATATATATATATATATATATAATATATAATGATATAATTAAATATATTGAATAAATAAATATAATAAATATATTTTCAAGTTGTATATCAGTATTATAGATTTATATGTACTTTTTTTTTTGTCAGGTCATGAGGTGTCTTGAGCGAGGCCCGTGCACACACGGAAGACACCTTTAAGTCATACAACACCCAGACTAATCCCCATTCGAGCCAGGATGAACCACAAGGACGGTAAAGCTCTATCACATAACACAGCTGCATTCCAGGGCTCAAACTCGAGACCTCTGGTGAAGCTAGAAAAGACCTCAACCATCTCACCTACATGCTTGAGGGTTATAGAGGTTAATATATAATATGTTTATGCTTATAAATTTCTACATTTATCAAAATAATGGAACCTCATATTTTAATTTTTATATTAAAAGAGTATTTTTATATAATATACATAAATTGTTTTTATATAATGAAATAAATTATTTCTTGACCTATTTTTCAAAAATTTATATTTATATATTTAAAATCTAAGTATTAATATATTTTCATTTATTGATAATTTGATATTTGATTATACTTATATACATTATATTTATAAAATAACTTTAATATATGCATTCTTACTTATTTTTATCAAAATTTAAAATTTGTTACGATTTTTAATACATTTTAAATGATTTATATTTTATATATAAAAATATTCACCGATATATCCGTAAAATTCAAGTACCGATATATTCGTCAAAACCGATATTTTTATCCTTGGCGTGTTCTATTCTCATTTCTCTTCTTTTCTCTTTTCTCTCACCTTTCTCTTCTCAAACCCTCACTGAACACCTCACCCACCCAAGCCTAGGCCCATCCCCCACCCCTCGATCACCCAACCCAATTTCGACCCCAACACTTGGGAAGTGCCCAAGCTATTTTATTAATTTTTTTTAATTAAAATTATATTTTTAATTTTTAAAATATACTAAATAAAAATTCAAATTTTATTTTAAATTTATTAAATTAAAATAAAATTTTATTTTTAAAATATAAATAAACTATACATTATTTTTTAAAAATTATTTTAATTTTATGTAAAGTTATTTCATTAAAATAAATTAGATTTTAATTAAAATATTTAATATCTTTAATATAAATATATATTTTACAATAATTAATAATATAATAGATAGATATTAAATTTTGAAATAATATTTTAAAATAAATTTGATTTTCTTTTTAAAAAAAATTCATGCATTGATTTTTATCAAAAATTATATTAACTTAATACATTAAAATAGATTATTTTTAAATAAAAATATTAAATATTTAACATTTTTATTTAAAAAACTATTATATTTTAAATGGATGAGTTTTACTATTTAGTATTTTTTTAAATGAATGTGTTAATATTTATTTCAAATAGATGAGTTTTAACATTTAATATTAAATATTTTTATTTAAAAACTAATCTATTTTAATATTAAATATTTAATATCTAATTTATTTTAAAATAATGAATAACTTATTTATATTTTAAAAATAAAATTTTATTTTTTATTTAGTAAATTAAAATAACCAATAATTTATTTATATTTTAATAAGAAATTTAAAAAAATGGCTTGAGCACGACCTGAAGTGTTAGGGCTAAGGCTGTGTGGGTAAGGGAGAGGGTTGGGGGGGCTTGGTGAGGGTTCGAGAGGATAGATGAAAGAAGAGAGAGGAGAGTGAAGAGTGGGTCCCACTTGGCGAAGTTGGCTACGATAAGGGTGTATTTGAGCAACAAAATCAAACCCTTCAAATTTTTTTACCAAAAAAAAGTATAGGGTGTTAGTTGTACTTTCACGAAAACTCCGGATGATTTTTTACACCTTTGCCCAAATTGTTTCATGAAGTCATCATAAAAAGCTTTTTGGACAAGTTCAAAATCTATTACACCGATAAATAACCTATATCAGTGTTGAGACTACATCAAGTTATTAAATCAATAGATAAGGCGTATGTTTGGTTTTTTTTTTTTAAATTATTCTTGAGAACAATTTTTGAAAATGCAAAGAACATCAGTTTAGGTGTTATTTGAAAATTGTTCTTGTTCTCTGAATTCAATATTTTCCGTGTTTTATGTGTTTTTCAAAACAAAAAAGGGAACCATATGTGTTCTCTGTGTTTTCCTTATTCTCATTTTTCAAGACAAAAAATAGTACGTTTTCCAAAACTATAAACAAACAAGCCCAAAATGTATGTGAATTATCGTATATATAACCACCAATTTTGTTGGTTATGTATAGAATTAAAATGTATGGACCTAAAAAATTGACTTTCATTTGTACAGTATCGTATTAATGACCTAAAAAATATTCAAAGTGAAATTGACCTAAACAATTTATATGTATAGAATTAAGATGTATGGACCTAAATTGGTTATGATACATCATCATTAAGAAGATTCATGATCTATTACTAAATTAATGATACATCCTCATTAGGAGGATTCATGATACATTTCCAGATTCGTGATAGATCCCCTTATGAGGATTCATGATACATTCCTCCATCATAAAGAGTCGTGACCTTTCATTTCTTATTTCTAATTTAACCCATCATAAAATTAGAAATAAGGCATTTGGTTTCTGCACATTACAAAGTCATACCAAATGCAATGTTTGTAACTTCATCAACTTAATCTAAATCACTTCATTGGAGTTAATTCCTTAGATAGCCAAGAATGCATATTTAGTGATATATGTAGACCTAGATTTTAGAAAAATTTCCAACACAACTCTCTACAATTTATTCCTCATTTGTTTTTATAAGTTCATGAAGGACTTTATTTAGTTTGTTTGACTCTTCACGTGCAATATGGAGCCTAAGAAAATATGTAAAATTTTGAGAATTACATTTTCCACAGTAAAACCAAACATGCGATAATAATTTTCCTTAATATTATTTTTCTTTCCCTAATACTTTTTGGGTTCCAAACAAAGCCTAAAATTGTGCTTGGTCCATGGATGCAAAGTATAAGGAAAGAAAAAAATGGTAAAGAAAAGGATTTTCTCATTTTGATGTCTAATGCAAAATGTCAAAGAAAATCAAATATACATAAAATTATTTAGAAACTTAAGTCTTTTAAAATTATATAATCTTTATAATGAAAAATGAAAATAATAAAATTAGTTTTAAGTATTAGATAAAAATAATACATTAGATTTATTTTTATTTTTATTTTCCTTCATTTTTTTCTTTTCTTCTACTTTTCCTCTCTATTTTTTCATTTGCATTTTTTTTCAAATTTTCTGAAAACCAAACAATAGCCTAAATTAATATTAGACGGGCTAAAATAAAAGTATAAATCACTTGCATGGTTAAATGACAATTAGTTTTTACTTTGAATTTAAGCATCTCGGTTCAAATGTTTATGCAAACATTTTTCCAAAATTTAAGGGGGGCAAACAAAATTTTTTTCCAAAATTCTAGGCCCCCCGAGCCCTATGTACATCCGCCAGTGCGCTAATCCTTCAACCTTCATAAGTTGATGGGGAATCTCAACCCTTGACCTCATGAATGAAGGACAATATAATTGATTTTAAAATTACAACACGAACTTAGTGTAAAAGGATATCTATAGAAAGACACGACTTTCAAAATATCTTAACACAGTTGATTAAAGTACATCTCTGACATATATAAGCGAGTGTTCTCGGTCACAGTCCTTGATGTTTGGACTGTGATTTCGTTCGGACTTTAGTGCAGTGCGTCCGAACCCCCTTGTAGGTCTTAGTGTGTGCAAAGCAGATGTGATATATTGGCATTAAAGTAAGAGCACACAATTCTTTCATGGTTCAGCAACCTACCTATGTCCACGAGATTATGCCCAGATGCAAGGATTTCCATTAATTTGATTCAAGGTTTACAATTAGTCTTATGTGGTACGAGATTCCCTCTCTACCCACGACCCTTCTTGAAACCTAATCACTGTTAGTGGAATTCAAAATAAACTCCCTCTATTCCCCTCTCTACAACATCGAACACTCATAACCCACATTATAACAATATAAGATGAAGAAAATAAACAACATCATATTTCACACAAGGTGAAAGGCTTTTAACGTGAAATACCTCAACCGAGTATCTATGAATCCAACCCTACCTTCTATTTTATGTTTTTTCCTTTAAGTTATCACAGTGGAAATAGGAAACTTGCTGCTCAAGTATCCTCATCAGGATAGAATCCTAAATTGTTTCTAATTCAGATTTTGATAACTTAGACGTTCAGATCTTCTGTGATTTGATCTTTATCTTCTTGCCAAATAGATCCTAGACCCATTAGTTACTTGTTCCACAAGTTCCTTGGTTTTCAAGCTAGCAGACTCACATGCGTCCCACAATTGCTCTGCTTCTACTTCGGACTCTTCGAGACTCTTGTGTCCCTACACTGTAGGAAGGCCCATGTTCGGACTACCTCTGGTCCTACCAAGGAGATGAAGTTTAATCCATCAAATCTTCATCAATTTCAATCTCTAAAGTAGCCCTTCTTGTAGAACACTAGAGATGAATATATAGACAATTTCAAATCCCAATAATATTCTCCCCCTTTGTCTATGTCTTTGACAAAAACACCTCTTAAAGAATGAGACAAGAAGATGCATTGGAGACACTCCCCCTCAAGGTGCTTACTCTTGCACTTGCTCCCCCTATTTCTCTCCCCATTTTTTGCTACAGGCAAAGATAAATGCCTTAGTTGTCCGAACCGTCGGCTGAGACGTTCCTGGCGGCCAGAGGGGACCCTATTGATTACACAAGGCATAACCCCAGGGAGGACCGTAGAGATTCATACCTAGAAGCATCCAAGCCTTTGGTGAATATGTCGGCCAGTTGATGCTCAGTGGATATATGCCCAAGATCAATGATTTTGTCTTCAACCAAACTACAAATGTAGTGATGCGTTATGTCAATGTGCTTGATTCTCGAATGTTGAACTAGATTCTTCGAGATATTGATACCACTTAGGTTTTCACAATAGAGTGTTAGGACTTCTCTAGAGACGCAATAGTCTTTTTAGTATATTCTTCATCCAAATGAGTTGTGTGCATCCACTACCAGCCGCCATGTATATTCAACCTCTACCATTGAAATGGATATGTAGTTTTGTTTTCGGCTAAACCAAGACACAAGGTTGTTGCCAAGATAGAAGCAACCTCCACAAGTACTCTTTATGTCTTTTGAGTTTTCGGCCCAAGCAGCATCACAGTATCCTACTAGGCTAGCCGTAGTGTCTCGGGTATACCAAAGACCATAGTCTGCTATTCCAGCTAACATATTTGATGATTTTCTTGGTCGCTAGAAGATGACTAACCTTAGGACTTAGCTTGGTATCTTGACACAAACTCCCACACTATAGCATAAGTCTAGACGACTTGCAGTTAGGTACAACAGACTTCCAATCATGCTTATGTAGAGAGTTTGATCAACACTCTTCCTTGCTTCATCTTTTGCAATCTTGTCATGCTATTGGGGTCCTTCGATGTTTGGCATAACCAAGTAAGAACTTGCTGACCAAGTTCTTAGCATATTTTGCCTGGGAGATGAAGGTTCCAGTGTTGGTTTGCCTTACTTGCAAACCTAGGAAGTAATAAGTTCTCCGACCAAGCTCATTTCAAACTCAATGCTCATATGTTCCACAAATTGTTGGGACGTGGACCCAAAGACTATATCATCCACATAGATTTGGACAACAATGACTTCCCATTGTCTTCTTCTCATGAATAGAGTACGATCTGCTCCTCCTCGAGTGTACCCTCTTTATAACAGGTACTTCGCGAGCCTCTCACACCAAACTCTTGGGGCCTATTTTAGACCGTAGAGGGCCTTTTTCAATTTGTAAACATGATCAGGACAAAGGGGATCTTCAAACCCTTTTGGTTAACCAACAAACACTTCTTTATTTAGGTACCCATTTAAGAAGAGAGCTTTTTACTTCCATTTGGTAAAGCTTGAACCAGAGTGTGCAAGAAAAAGCCATCAGTAGTCGAATGGACTCCAAGCGGGCTACTGGTGCAAACTCATCGAAGTCAACCCCTTCAATCTAAGTATAACCTTGAGCAACCAGTCGAGCTTTGTTTCTGGTGACGTTCCCTTCTTCAACTATCTTGTTCTTGAAGATCCATTTGGTCCCAATTACATTCGTATGTTGGGGCTTTTCATTATGTCCGAACTATGAAAGTTCTTCCTACCTGGCATTGATCCAGTATTCATCACTCAATGCATCCTTGTAATTCTTTGGCTCAATTATGGATGTGTAACATCTGAGACATACATTCATCATTTATCTGTAGCTTACCTTGGGAACTCCCCGTCTAGACGTTCGATTCTGGGTCTCCTATGATATTAGTGGCAAGATGGTTCTTGTGAATCTTCTTGGAGGGTTCTCGAGTTTGAATATTTGTATGCCAAGCACTATCTAGGTCATCTTGTTGCTGCAAAGCGTCTTCCATAGTCCGGACATCTGGTGTGGCCGGGAACCCAACTTTTGGGATAGTCTAAACATCTGTAGGGACTGGGTATTTTTCTTTATCACTAGTGGGTGGAGCATCTTTGAGACTATTGAGAGTCTTTTCTTCTTCATGAACTGAAACCACTAGAGGGTCTTCTAGTCTGAATATGTCTCTTAGAGGAAGGTAATCATCAACTCATACATTGATTGATTCATCACCGTTTTAGCCCTTTTGTTGTAAACCCTATACACACTACTATTTGTGCAATATCCTAAAAAGAAACCTTCATCCCTCTTGGCATAGAACTTGCCTCTTGGTTCCTTGTCATTCAACATGTTGCATGAACTACCAAATTCACGAAGATGTTTCAAATTAGGTTTCTTACCTTTCCAAATCTCATATGGGGTTCTGTGTGTTCCTAGCTTTAAATAGACTCGTTTTGAGATGCAGCATGTTCTATTTACTACTTCTTCCCATAATTTAGTTGGAACGTCCTTGCCTTTTAGCATGACTCGAGCCATCTATTGCAAAATCCTGTTCTTGCTTTCGACGACTCCATTTTGTTGTGGAGTTTTAGGAGTTGAGAACTCATGTTCTATACCATTCTTTTTGCAAAAACTTTCGAACAAGGAATTTCCGAATTCCTTACCATGACCATCCCTTATTCTACATATCTTTAGGAGCCTATTATTATGCTCTTGGGATACTCTTTGCCACAGATCTTCAAATGCTTCAAAAGCTCTTGACTTGGACCTGAGGAATTTTTTCCTGAGTGAACCTAGAGAAATCATCTACACATACATAGACATACCTTTCTCCGGCAATGCTTTCAACTTGCATTGGTCCCATTAGATCCATGTGGACCAACTCTAGTACTCTAGAGGTAGAGCTCACTTGGGACTCTAGGTGGGATGTTGGGACTTGTTTGCCTAGTTGGCATGGTCTACACATTCCTTTAGGTTCTCCTTTGAGACTGGGGACTCCCCTGATTGCTTCTGAAGCAATGGTGTCTTGAGGCTGTTGTGGCTCACATGTCCTATCCGTTTGTGCCAAAGACTATGATCGTTTTGGAGTGTATTTAGGCATGTGTTCGAACTTGCTAGTAAATAGCAATTATCATATGACCAGTTACATCCTATGATGTGACCTTAATTCCGATCTAAGACAACACACCTGTCATTTGTAAACTTCACAAAGAGATCTTGGTCACATAATTGGTTGATGCTAATCAGGTTGGCTTTAAGACCATCGACCAATGGAACATCTCTTAGTTTCGACAATCCTGGAATGTTCAGAGATCCTGATCCTAGATTACTGCTTTTTGCATCGTCCCCAAAGGTTATAGAGTTCAAACTGGATGGTCGAACGTTGATCAGCAGGTGCTTGTTTGTAGCCATATGTCATGAGCTTCCATTGTCAAAATACCACCTTTGTTCTACTTCAGCTTTGACAGAGCTAATTACCACGAAGCACTTGTTCTTTCCTTTCTCTATCCATGTAGGCTTGCCCACCGATTTGTTTCTTTCAGTCTCCTCTGCTGGTTTGATTTATTGTGTCTACAATGTCATCTGATGTGCCTCATATGTCGGAAGTAGTAGCATCTGTCTTCATTGGTTTTCTTTTCAAGAACTTGTCTTTTTGGTCCGGACACGATGTTCCAATTCTTGGAGGTGTACGGATTGTCTCTTTTATTTTTGTTGACTTGACACCAGAGCTCTTCTTCCGGGATGCTGGCTTTATCTCAATAGATTCCTTCTGATAGACTATGCCTTTCTTAGTCTTGGAAGTGGTCCCCATATAAAGAATGTGGTCTAGGGACGTGATTCCCGAGTTCATCATTCTTACTATTTTCCTGAGATGATCTAATTCAGATTGAGCCATATTGTTCTTAAGGATTTCACCTTTTAGAGTAGCTACCTCTTTTTATAGGGTTCCTTTGTACTTATTGAGTTGAATTACTTGACAGTTATAAGTGTGTGTTCTTGGTCACAGTCCTTGATGTTCGGAATGTGATGTCGTTCGGACTCTATTGCAGTGCGTCCGAAACTCCCCTTGTAAGTCTTAGTGTGTGCAGAGTAGATGTAATATATTTGCAATAAACATGCCTATGTCCATGGGACTATGCCCAGATGTAAGGATTTCTACTAATATGATTCAAGGTTTACAATTAGTCTTATGTGGTATGAGACTCCCTCTCTACCCACGACCCTTCTTGAAACCTAATCACCGCTAGTAGAATTTAGAATGAATTCCCTCAATTCCCCTCTCTACAACATCGCACACCCATAACCAACATTATATCAATATAAGATAAAGAAAATAAAGAACATCATATTTCACACAAGGTGAAAGACTTTAACGTGAATACCTCAATCGAGTATCTGTACTCCGCACTCTCTCAGTACGTCCGGACTTCGCTTGTTATTTTTCAAGCTCTGCTCATGAAATCCATGTTGAGAAACTCCCAAAGCCCTGAATTGATAGCGTTGTAATTTAGTCTTGGAAGTTTAGATACGATTGGATCATTATCCCAATATGACTCCAACCCTACCTTCTATTTTATGTTCTTTCCTTTAAGCTATCATAGTGGAAATAAGAACTTGCTGCTCAAGTATCCTCATCAAAATAGAATCCTAAATTGTTTCTAATTCTAGTTTGATAGCTTAGATGTTGATGCAAACCCCACTGCTTGTTGCTTCGAAATCCACCAATTGTTGCAGATTACTCCAAGGATTTTCAAACATGATCTAGAACAGTGGCCCCATCACCTTGATTATATGAGTCAAGAGCCATAATCAAATATATCGCGTCTCCATCCCCCTTGGTCATATGGAACCAAAAGCCGTAAGAACAAAGGAAAGTAACCCCTTCCCTTGATTATAGAAGAACCAAGAGCCTTAAGTTTGAACACTATAAGCAAGCAACCTTGATAGGCTCGAAAGTTCTCACAAGAACCATAAAGCGAAAAAACCTCACAAAAGAAATTGTTATTCATCCATGTCTGTTTTAACAAATACATCAAGAGGCTCTTATATAGAGCTTAGGACATCCTTATTAACTAAGAAAGAAAGGAAAAGTTGTTGAATTCAGTCTTGATACACAAATTACCAAAACTGAAAATAGAAAACTACAAAGCAATATGAAGATAGTTTATTCTTTTCCTTATTGGACACCTATCCTTGATTATTTGACCATATTAGACCCAAATTGACAACTAAGGATTTGCACCAAAGTTGGCAAGTTTGATCATCCAACTTGCAAGGCTAAAAACTCTCCAAAATAGGTCTTTGATTGTGTACAGATTATGGATCCAATTTGGAGCACGAATTTCCTTTGATTTTATGTTCTTTTTAGATGCCAAAATCACGTGAATTATTTCCATCATAGCCTGATCACTTTATGGACTTTTAAACTTCCTTGTTGACTCAAATTCTTTCAAATACTTTATTTGACTTGGGCTCTCCTTTTAAAGACGGGTTGGCCCAAATAAACTCATTCACAAGCCCATTTAATTGGCATTTGAAGCAGTATTGTTCCTTGATGTCTCATAAGATGTCCTGATCTTTTGTTATTTGATCTTTATCTTCTTGCCAAATAGATCTAGACACATCGGTTATTTGCTCCTCAAGTTCCTTGGCCTTTAAACTAGCAGACGCACACGCGTCCCACGGCTGCTCTACTTCCAGTCTAGACTCCTTGAGACTCGCACGTCCCTGCACTGTGGGACGGCCCATGTCCAAACTATCTCCTTGTCCTACCAGGGACATCAAGTTTAAACCATCAAATCTTCATCAATTTCAATCTCTAAAGTAGCCATCATTCTTGTATAGTACTAGAGACAAAGATATAGACAATTTCAAACCCAACTATCTTATATTAAAATAAATTGATAATAATTTAAAAAAAATTATAT
>JAREIK010007447.1:0-51520 GCA_029783825.1 Sapria himalayana | reverse complement strand
AAAATTACAACTTTTCTCCGGACTATTCCGATCAATTACCGTTTGGCCCTTTTTTTAAAAAAAAAAATTTTAATTTAAATTTTCATGGTTTTACACTTCCATTATACAAACTTTATATCTCTTGAATACAATGGGTAGAACATGATTATTAGGGTTGCCTATTATACATGATTCAGGTCTAGTATTTTTGGATTTATATATTGTTATACCTAAAAACGTGGTTAGGCATCAAGAATTACTGACATTATTATGTTATTTTATTAAATAAAAAAAATAAATATTTAACTTTGTCGTGGAACCCTAGACCCTTCCTTATTCACATTATTATGATATTGTCCACTTTGGGCCAAACCCCATAGTTTTATTTTTTGGGCTTTTTCCCGCAAAAGGTCTCATACTAATTGATTGTTTCCCATTTTATATACTAATCAGTCCCTTCTCATTCCTGACCATGTAGAACATTATGAGATGAGGTGCATACCCAACAAAACTCTTACCCACCATGGATATGGGATATATAAATATCACTCTTCTCTTCCTCTAAGGGATATAACAACTTACTCCTCCCTTACCTCATTTGACTATAATTTTCTGACAACTATTTTAACTTATTTTAAATTTAGTTTGACAATAATTTTTTCAAAGTCTTTTGTAGAAATAAAAGGTCTTCGGTAAATTGATCCGTTTTTAAGTAAACAGCAAAAACTTAGGAATAATTTTCTACTTTTATTTTGTAAAAACATTCTAAATTCATTAATATGCGTTCTTATTAAATTTAAATAGTTTAATTGTAGATATGACCCAACCATGTAAATGTTCGTTTTGGACCAAGGGACCCCTACATTTAAACGCGTCTTATAGGTTTAAAAGAGCTCATACTTTATTGTATCAAGAACTTTCTCCAATATCCGATGCGGATGTAAAAACACCCCACATGTACACAATGAGGACGTTATGTCTCATGGGATTGCAGGGTCAATGGACAAGCACCCCTACGAGGTCGAACAAAGGCCCCCCACACCAGGGTCAAGATCGATTTCTGATACAATTTGTAACAACCTAATCAAACCATATAGATCTTGTCTGCTTTAGGTCTCTTCGGCTTAAAAACACGTCTATTATATAAAAGAGCTCATAGTTATATGGTGTCAAGAACTTTCTCTCTTATCCAATGTGGGATATGACAATAATGTTATAAATGTGAGGTATTTGGCTCGTGTTTTTTAGTTGGCTGGCACTTGCATAGCTAGCTTTTTCCCTCCTTGTGAACCAAGTTGGCTACCGGCTTATTAACCTTTGACAAGGTTTGTTAGGGCTAGATAAAACACTTGTCATAAGTCTAAAATAAATTATTGTTTTAAAAATGCCCTTGATTTTAAATAATTACTTTTTATGTCATTTTTGGACAAATATAACTTATTTTAGATAAATTAAAATAAAATAAAATAAGTCTAAATTTTAAGAAAAATTATTTTTAAATAAAAAATCCTATCTATAATTTTGTTTTAAATATTTTAAATTTATCTAAATTTTGAAAAAATAAATTTTTAAATAAAAATATTTGAAAATGTAAGTTAAAATTGATCAATTTTCATGTTTTTGATAGTGTCAGGATTAATTTTAACGTTTCAAAGTGTAAGTGGTAAATGTAAATAAAAAAATTGAAAGTGGAGAGGTCACTTTCTCATGTTTTCCATGGTGTAGGGAATTAATTTCAACATTTTAAAGTGCATGCAGTGAATGTCAACGAATATGAAAGTGCATGAGATAGTATTAACATTTTAAAGTGCACGGCGCTAGTATCAAAAAGTATGAAAGTGCAAGGAGTTGAGAATGCATATTTCCTTGTTTTTATATGCTTTGTTCTTTCAAGAAAAGTAAATGTGTCTTCATTTCATCAGTATTTGGAACACTAGGCCAGCTCGTTGGGCAGTTTGTTGAATAGATGGGTTGCTGCTACATATGTCGTCGGCAATGCTGGAAGTACAGAGAATTAGGTGCGTCATCTTTAGTTTTTATGCCTATAACCGTCCAATTTCTTGTTGAAGTTGTGCCACCACCACAATCCTTTGCTCTGCTTTTCTACTTCACTTCTTGTTGAAGAACAAGACAGATACTTGATGTAGCTTTCAGTTATAAGGAGAGCATGACTTAAATGCAGCTCTATAAAGGCTGTGTCAGTAGCTTTTAATTCTTACAAGGTTTTATTCAATTTTGCACAAAAGAGAGACGATAATAGTTGGAAGTCATTTGCATCACGAGAAGCTATTCACCATCTCAACTATGACAAAAGGTTGAGACATTGTATATATAGCAATTTTAATTGAACAAATCTTACAAGCTCTTTCCGAAACAGTTTTCGAATTTAAGAGCCTGTTTGGTTATAGTTTTTTAAAGTGTTTTGTTTTTTTGTTTTTTTAAATAAGGAGAACCTGAGAACAACAGGTTTTTATTCTTCTTTTTTAATACAGAGAACACAAAAAACATTGAATTTGAGAATAATGAGTAAATTTAGAGAACAACAAAATAGTATTATCTGTATTTTCAAAATCCATTCTCAAGAAAGTTTTTAAAAATGAATCAATTGGATACTAAGGGCTTGTTTGTGATTGTGGTGATTTTTTAATAGAGTTCACCCGACATACAAAAAGCACGAGAATAGGTGAATGCGCGGACGTGCTAGGAAAATATAGTATTTCAAACTAAAATTGTGCCAAAATCTAACTTCTGCTCAAGTGAAAATTGGATTCCCTAGTTCCCTTGACATTCCTTAGAATCTAAGTGAAAAATACTTTGAAAATTGGACTGAATTGAAAGATAAGAGAAAAACTGTACGAACTAGCTGGAAAGATAACAAATTTCATTTCTACTTGGGTTAGGGCCTAAAGCCAACCCAAGCCCAAGCCAAGCAAGCCCAAGCCGAAGCCAAGCCCCATGAATAAAAATCATAAGAAAAGGGCCCATACTATTTGTACAAGCCCATAGAAGAAAGTCTAGGGCTATTTCTAAAATTTCTAAAAATTTTAAGTCAAATGAAGCATTATAGAGGTTTGTAGAGCAGTAGAGCAATTTTGGGCTGATGTGGAATATACTTGGGGAACAAGTCTCCATGACGTAGACGTGGGAGGATATCTTAAGGATCAGACTCCACAATGGAGACATGGAGGGGTTCTTAAGGAACAAGCTTCCTTAATTGGAAGACATAGGCAGTTACTTTAGAAAGTGGAGAGAATGAAGAAATTGCATCTTAGGCTACAAGTCTTCTACGTCTATAAAATGAGCAGAAGAATATCAAGCAAAGGACAATCAATCAACCAAACAACTAATCAATCAATCAATCAAACAAACAAACCAATCATCAACTCAACAAATCGACTCAATGTCAATCTACTTTAGTAGATCATAGCTTTTCAATAAGTTTTCAGCAATTTTCAGCATTCTATTTCCTAATTTTATTCAAGTTCTATTAATCTTCCAGCATAGTATTATTTTCATATTGAAATCCAATGTTTCTTTCAACAATTTTAGCACTATATTTCCAAGTTTCAGTCAAGTCTGTTAATTTTTCAACATTGTGTTATTTTATTTCTTCCTAGGGAGATCTAACATTTTTTTTTAGCATTAATTCCTTATTTCCATTCAGTGTTTTCTACTTTATTATGAGGAACTGTCAAGGGAACCAGGGAGTTTACATAACCCAATTAGAAGTCCAATCTTACGAGCCATTCCAGTTTGAAAACACTTTAATTTCCTGACATGCCCACATGCTTGTATTTTGTATGTTTCGTGTGAGATTAAAAAAATCCCAAAATTCCTTGATAACCATCCTTTGAATAATTCAACCATGCAAATGGGAGGAATTTGTTTAAGAATAGAGAAATTAATTGAAGGAAAATTTCATAGAGGTGAGTGATTTTAAAGTGCTAGACATAATTTTAGGTTGAGTATGATTTAGAAAAAATTTAATAGTTTCATTTTCTAAAAAATTATTGTGAAAATGATATTGATTAGGTAAAGTTGTTTTTTAAAATAAAATTTATTAAATCTTAGATTTTATGTTTTTTCAAGGTATGAAAATTTTAATTGAGACTTTATATAATACATGCATGACATATTGTTATAAAATGTAACATTTCTATTTCTTATTGTAAATAATTTAATAAAATATCACGCTTTGTCAAATATGTGAAAGTGAAGGAAACTTATAAATGTATAAAGCCCTACAAAAACAATCATCTCCTCGCTCACTCCTGTATCCTAGGGTTCTACTGATATTCAAATCATTTTTATATTTATGCGACATATTAATATTGTCTAGCTGTCTAAATATAATGTTTTTGTTATAAATGTTTTTTGTATATTAATCTATAAAGTAATTAAAAAAAATTAAAAGTGTTATCTAAATTTCATTAGTAATGTTTTTTGGTATTAAAAGTAATTTTCCTTAGTAATTTTTTTTCATTTCTCTAGTATTTTCTGAGTTTCAAACAGAGTCTTAGAATTTTTCCTTTTTTCCTAACACTTTCCGAGTTCTAAATGAAGCTTTGGTGTTCCAAATGAAGCCTAAGTAAAAATGTCTTGCAAAAATCAATAAGTATAAACCTTAATCTAATGGCTTAACAACCCTTTTTCTCATCAGACTTCCTAGCCTGTTTCCATGCATGTGGTGATCACCAAAAACTTCTCATAAGCAATATCTCATTTCTTTGAAAGTTCTAAACATTTTGTGTACTTCCTAACACTTTCACACCTTTAAAAGACTGAATGTTGAGGTTAGACTCTTGGTTGATGAAACTGGGAATTGTCAAAGAAATAACCATTTTCATCTTTGTTGCATGTATGAAGAAAAGGAACTAATCCATTATTTAACTCCCACAACCCATATATTTCTAGGAACTAACATCAAGGCCATCAAACCAATAACTGGCAGTAACAAACGTCCATATAAAGTTCACCTTGATATATCACCTTATATAAGCTCACCATATATCACCTTCCGAGGTACTAATAACTCTTTGAATATCTATCATAACTTGGAAATGATAAAAATTTAACTATAGAAGTACTAACTTTTGTAAATATAACCTAATTAGCATTTTCCAAGGAAGAACCGTAGATATCAACAATTAATAAAATATTAATTTTATAAGTAGACCTCAATAATCTGATTCCAAGGACCATCAATCAAAAAGTAAACTGGTTTACTACGTACTCATTTAAAAAAGGAATATTGACCAAATAGCTAGCATTAACACCCACCTAATGTCCAGTACTGCCTTAAACATTGGCGCCCATGATAAGACATTGTAGTCGGCATGCAAACCGCTTTTCCGATGAATCAGATATCAAAATGTGAAAACATGCAACATAAAAATTTCTTGAACAGAAACAGCAAACTAAGGTCTACAGTGCCATCTATTGCTTTAACTCCAACTCCTCCCATGAAGAGGGTCATTGATTTATGAAACGGAATACGGTCCAAACGATCATCAAGAAGAGTACCGTCTAAAACATAGATCAGATTCTTTGGCGCAACAGCCAAGGCGCAGGAAGTGGCCACATCATATAAACTGCAACATATAAAAATTCAAACACTGATAACAAATTCATATTCTCAAAAAATAAAAAAACAACCAGTCGGCCTACTCGCAATATAAAACTTCTTTATCAGGTGAAAAGCCACATTGGCTAACAAGAACTATATTGTGAGCTTTCAAATGGTTTCTAATGGCGTCACCATCCACTTGTATAACTTTCCCAGTTGCTCCATAATCCTCCATTTTCTGCTAACAATGCCAATAAACAAGATTAGTCTTTCATTTTCTACCAAAGAAAGAAAATTAGCAAAATAAAATTTATCTTACCAAAGCAAAAACATGGTTGCCGGTTGGCACTCCGAGAGGAAAACCATCCGAATAAGAAAGGTTTGCTTGTATTTCCAATGAAAGCTTGCCAGCTTCTTGCATTGTTACCTTAAGACAATCATCGTCCATAGTACTCAATTGTCCAGCCCTTCGTTTAAGATTAATTCCTACAAGAACACATGCAAGAAAACATCAATATACCGTGCTAATTCAAATCCAATCATGGTCAAGTACCTCTTTGTATCATCCTCGCATTAATGACTTCATCGAGTCCAGGTATTAGGACAAACTTAAGTCCGAAACGACGTAAAACGGAGATGTCCTACAAATACAAAAGCATGCCATATGAGAAATTATTGAACAGAAAGAAACACATCATCCAAATTAACACTACCTTCAATAATGCTTCCAACAGGGTGGGAATGATGGCTATTCCAGAGCCGATGGCTACGACAAAGTCTTGTCCCTATGCCTGAGATAAACTCCTTTATCCTCGCCTCCAGCATCATGGCCAACTCCAGTGCACGATGGTGGCCTCCAAGTGAACGTTTGTATGAAAACTTGCGTTCCACCCTAGATACCCATTTGTTGGGAACCTTAGGGCCTCCACTGAAGGCACCATAGCCGCCTTTAAGTGCACGATGGTCGCCTCCAAGTGAACGATGGTATAAAAACTTGCTTTCCACCCTAGATACCCACTTGCTGGGAACCTTAGGGCTGGAAGTTTGTAGGCTATATTTAGGAACAAGGCCAGGCAAGGCAAGTTTGAAGCAGGGAGGAGTAACAAGGCATGTTGGCATGGAAATGAAAGAAGTTAGAGCGGCCATGGAGAGGAGAGATAATGACAAGAGATAGGAACAAGACAAGGTGATACGATTGAAGAGGAAGAGTGCGTTTATATAGTACTGTTGCAAGACCTTTTTTGGTCGCCCCTCCTTTCACCCCTACCCACTAACCGCCTCTCTGTTGCAAGACCTTTTTAGGTCGGCCCTCCTTTCACCCCTACCCACTAGCCTCTCTGACACTCTCTCTCTCTCTCTCTCTGCATCCACTAATTACTCAGAGTCTCACACCCTCCTCCCACCCATACTCTCTCTCTCTCTCATCGTCTCTGCATCCACTAATTACTCAGAGTCTCACACCCTCCTCCCACCCATACTCTCTCTCTCTCCAGTCTCCACTACTAACTAAGAAAGCTACTGGACCCCACCCCTTGATTAGGACTTAGGAAGCCTTGTGATAATAGCCCTACTCAAAGTCAAGACCCGTAGTGGTTAAAGCAGATATGTATGCCTCATCAAAATTTTTTTATATTTAAAAGAAGATATCTTACCTTATAGTTAATTAATCTTTCTATACTTCAAATTTCTTGTATATATAAGTAGAGTTATGGAAGTGTTAGGAATCAAAGAAGCAACACGAAGGATCGGTAACGGCAGCCAAATGCACTCTCGTTATAAGAAATTAGGATTCATAGAAAGATAAGGGAGAACAAACACTGAGATTATTTTATCCGGCGGGAGTCAGAAATATTCCTTTGCTATTTTCGTCTAAGGCAACCTACCAGTCCACCACCCTCTTTCACTTAATTCTTTTCTATAGCCTATAGGTGCCTCAGACTTTCTCAAAAGTCGAAACCCTAAGGAGTAAGGATGCTTCTCTTTCAGTACAATGGCAAACCTACAGTTTTCCCTCTCTCTCTCTCAATCAATTCTGAAGTCTTAACCCCCTCGTTATCACACATCGGCATGGCCCTTATCAGAACAGAAAACTCCTTTTCTGTTTTCTCTGTACTGTTATTCGATCCGTGAGTAATAAGACGCCCATTACTTCACTCGCCATTCCCAATCCAATGGGATTGCGACGCGAGGGAGGAGAGCGTGGTTATTGTCTGCGGTGGATATCTTGTTTTTGTTCTGCGTGAGTAGACTAGAGAGCAGTGGCCTAGTGCGTTATTCCTTTATTTTATTTTTTCTGCAGGAAATGATTGAAGATAGAAAGGCTTGGAGTTGGTGGAGGCACCAAAATAAAAACCATCTTTAGTACTACGCAGCACATTCTTTCTCCAATTTCTGTCCCAAATCGGTCCCCTACTTTAACCCAAATCCTTAACTCGTTTATCCTTTTCTACTTGGAATTGAAGTTTCAGGGAGACACAGGCATGGTTTTTTGTACCCTGGAATATTTTCTTCATATTTGTTCTTATTCTTTTTGTCGTCGTACCTTTCTTTTGACTATTTAAAATATGCAAAAATAATTCAAATTTATGAAATTATACGTATCCAACTATGATTATCTTATACTCAGATATAAAATTCATATTTCCCATTAATGTTTTATGTATTGAGGACGCTATGTATGAATCACTGGATTGCGGAGAGAGATGGGAGAGCTAACTTCCACCGTGGAAGAACCAGAAAAAAAGTCTACTGAATCACAAGGAATGGAGAGAGAAAGAATAAAAGGACATGCAAAACTAAAAGAGTCCAAGAGTGGGCGAAGAAGAACAAAGGTGGGGTAACACTAACAACTCAGAGGAAAAGAGGAGGAAAGAAAGGAGTAAAAAAAAAGAGGAGTGCAGATCCAAGAGTGGGCGAGGAAGAAAGCAAAAAGGTGGCCGGAGGTACCTCAGAAGAAAAAGCAGTCAAAATTCGAAAACTGAAGAGTTTTTTCAGGTTATGCAAGCAACGGTAATAAGAGTTTTAAAATTGAAAAAGGGAACTATTCTAAATGAGACATAAAATTAATTGAAAAGCCTATATATATACTATATATAATATTATTCTTATATGTATCAATGTGATATATCTTATACTGCGAACATGTCTCAGATTTACCCAGAAACCTAAAGCTACACAGAGACAGGCAGACAGCTCTAATCGGTACCAAACACAAAGACAAAAATGCAAAAGAAAAATACGACGTTCATGCAAAGTTTCTCATCTAAAATCACCTGCTTTATCAAGTAGAATTTCACTCTACGCGGTTTTCTATCTGAAAATGAGGGAAAGGCTATTATTTTTACAAGAACTGATGGAAATGGAAAGGAGCAGAAAAGGTTGGAGGGTGGCCGGAGGCACAGAAAAGCTCATCTTAGCAAAACATGTACAAAGCAGCAGCAGATCGACTGTATGATGAAAATCTTCTCTGTTGCTCTACTTCCACTGTGTCGGCCACCACTAAGCCCAAATTATTACATTCCTCGTCTCTCAAGTTTATACCCTAGAATTTTGTTTTATTGGTTCTTTATTCTTTTTGTCAAAGCTTTCTTTAACTATTAAAAGGTAAAGGTGTTGTCAAAACAAATGTAAATGGTGGTTATATTATAGGTTTATAAGAAATAATTTCCGCATATTAACAAACATAGTTAAGTAGTATTATAAAAAATGATTTTCTAATTTGTACATGTTGTATGTTAGATTTTTTTTTTTTTTTTACATAGAAAGCTGAAATTTCATTTATGCTAAAAATCAAATTGTCAAAAACATTATATATTAGAGATAACATAGTATGCAAGTAAATAGCAAGAGAAATGATCAAGACTTACATAAAAGATAATCCTAACTATACGTAGAATATTTAAGATTTTCAGGTTTGATAAAACATATCAACGATAGAGATTTGTATGACTTATCGAAGCATGTTGTTGTTTAAATCGTCCACACAAAAATCAATGCACAAACACTCGTAACAATCGATCGTAAAATATAAGAAATAAGGAAAATCAAATGAAAACCTTAAATCGTATAAAAGAAACTATTTTATTGAAGGAGAAAGCTAATTATATGAGTACAAGAACACGAGACGGGCGTTTTAAGTCAAGAAGACAAAAAAAATTATCCCTTTCTAACGGGGATAAAAAAAACAAAATGAAAAAATTAGGGTTTCCATGAGGAGGAGGGGGTGGCTAGTTCTTTACATTGGTTGTATATTGAGATTAATTAACATGACTTTGAGTGTAATATTAATCAATTTCAGTGATATGAGACTCCATACCAGAACTTTTAAACCACATGAAACATATTTAGCCAAAAATCCCATAAATTTAATCTTTCTAAATATAATTGTCAAAGTAAGTAACTAGTGATTTTATAACTTAAAAATTAAAGTCGATTTTTACAGTCGAATTGCTGCACATTTTAGGACTTTTTTTTTTTTTTCATTTGGTATACTAAATTTATGGTAGCACCGGACTTTCAATATTTGAAATATGACTGAACTGAAATTTGAAAAAGGAGCATATTTTGGCAGCCCAGAGTCCTTAAAGTAGAGAAGAAATTGCACACAAAAAATAATAATAAATAGTTAAACCCAGTTCATTAGATTCACCGCAAAGATGCGTATTCCTAAAATCAAATGATTAGAAAAAAAAATACTTGGTTACAATTATAGTTGTATCGAGATCAACGTCACTATTAATTTTTATGGAGCCTAGATTAACTAAATTAAAAAAAAAACAAAGTTGTCCTAGGGCACATGCAAATGAATCAGTTCATAGTCAAACCAACAACACCAATTCGTGCATACATGTATGTCCTATCATAAAAAATAAAAAAAACTACATGCATGTATGAGACGACACTCTACATCTGCCATGTAATCCCGCGGGTCAACCTCCGACCCACCACCCAATGCAAGTTGCCAATGTGAAATCAATATCGAGTCAGTCCCGACGCCCTCTCACAACCCGTAGTCTAATGTGATATTTATATTTAATCATGTCTTGTCTTTTGGGGCAACAGAACTTTCCGGGTCTCACTTGTCTTTGGGCAAAAAGAACTTCCGGGGTCTCACTGCGGGTCTGCTTACACCCTCCGACATTTTTTGGCTTTCACCGATGGATATACGTTGTCTAACCAGGTTTTCAGGCTTTTCACCTGAGAGGGGTGTCTATCCCCTACTGCTACGCTCGACTCTATTCATTTTTCCTTTTCATTTAACACTGTGGAACTCAATTGGACTTCGTCCCATTCCTAAGCACACACCATTCAGCACAAACGCAAGTGCCAAATCAGTACATGTACACACACCCATGTAATGCAGTGTACTACACACCAATGCAATGCAATTTTTGCCATTGCACTTAAACCCATGACCAATGTATGAAGACCTCTACATGGACATTCTACACCGTACACTATGTGTGTGCCATGAACACTCATGTCTAATGCACACAACAATTCATATATTCAGTTCACATCAACATACATGCAATCATGTTAATATTCCACACATTCAAATCAGTACATCACATAAGCAGGCACTACATCTTTTCTATCATTCAATTCATTCAGGTCAACACATCATTCAAGCATGTATTAACATAATTCCAACCATTACTTAGGCAAGTATGCCATAATTCATATTCCCAAGCTGAGACATAGTATGTCAGTCATACAGCCCAATGCATAAATTATTTCCATCTTTATATCCACACATATATCACATAATTTACATATTAGCATGTTAAGTCAATTTATGGCAATAATTACATATTGTCTTCTTGGCCATAATCCGGCGCATGCTTGCCATGGAAATAATTTGGCTTTAGTCCCAGAAAGTCCATTGTTTTGTAAATACCACACAAACATCAACACGCAATTCACCCTACAGGTGCCATACGCAACATAACATTTCAGATACAAACCGATTCCAAAAACAGAATTCCGGAACCCAGAACTACAATTCCTCAATTGATCTTGACCCAGCCCAATGAAATCAGCCCAGGTTTTAGCTAAGAACTTTATCTATTAAATTCTAACTCATGATCTTTCCGTAGCATCTAAGAACGTTCAACTCAGATTTCGGACGGAAAGTTATGGTCGTCCGAAGTTAATAAACACCAATTCACAAGGGTGTGCAGAAATTTGGGCACACCCCGTTGGCCATTTTGCTCAGGATTTTGCTGTCCCATAACACAATATTCGGTTTCAGACAGTCCCAAAACCTCTTGAAACCGGTCTTTTACCATCACACAATCACAAACAAACCACAAACATACAAATTCGCTCGAAAAAATGGACGAAACCCGTAGGGCATTACACGTCTCCTAGGCGTAAAATAACCAAAGTAGGAGGAAACCTACCTCTTGTAGCGCAGTTCCGAGTTCTTTACCATCTGGGTCTGCTTACTGCGCAACACTCCTTCCTTTTCCTCTCTTCCTCCCCTTTCTTCTTCTCTTTTCTTCTTTCCTTTTCTTTTCTTTTCTTCCCTTTCTCCTTTCCTTTCCTCACTTTCTCTTTTCCTCTCCTCCCTTTCTCTTTTCCCTTCCCCTTCCTTCTTCTTGCTGCTCCCACGAACTGAATCTTGCTGCCCCCCAAACTGAATGGGAACTCCCATATTTATAGGTTTCAAAACAGCCATGCATGATGACACATGACATGCCATGTGTCCTACATGCATAGGGCTTTTTGCCATGCAATGTGACACATGGCTTGCCATGTGTCACTCACATGGTTTGCCATGTGTCACCCACATGGCTCGCCATGTGTCGCACGACACTCATTGCCTTGAATACGTGGAATTTTCGACTGTCTCGGAATCCAACGAAATTATATTGGGTAGCTAGATTTCATGAGAGTATTCCAACAGTGCAATCCATTTTGTCATCCGAGATCTAGAAAATTACAACTTTTCTCCGGACTATTCCGATAAATTACCGTTTTTGCCCCCCTTTTTTTTTTTAAAAAAAAATTTTAATTTAAAATTTTCATGGGTTTTACACTTCCATTATACAAACTTTATATCTCTTGAATTAAATGGGTAGACGCATGAATTATTTAGGGTTTGGCCTATTATACATGATTCAGGTCTAGTATTTTTGGATTTATGATATTGTTATACTAGAAACATGTGGTTAGGCAATCAAGAATTACTGACATTATTATGTTATTTTTTAATTAAATTAAGAAAAAAATAAATATTTAAACTTGTCGGGAACCTCATAGACCCTTCCTTATTCACATAGTATGATATTGTCCACTTTGGGCCTAAACCCACATAGTTTTATTTTTGGGCTTTTCCCCGCAAAAAGGTCTCATACTAATTGATTGTTTTCCCATGTTTAATACTAATCAGTCTTCTCATTCCTGGACCAATGTGAACATTATGAGACTTTAGGTGCATACCCAACAAGACTCTTACCCACCATGGATATGGGATATAATAAATATCACCTTCTCTTCCTATCTAAGGGATTATAACAAACATTACTCCTCCCTTACCTCATTTGACTATAATTTCTGACACTATTTTTAAACATTATTTTAAATTTAGTTTGACAATAATTTTTTCATAAGTCTTTTTGTAAGAATAAAGGTCTTCGGTAAATATGATCCGTTTTTAAGATAAAAAGCAAAAAAACTTAGGAATAATTTTCTACTTTTATTTTGTAAAAACATTCTAAATTCAATTTAATGCTTCTTATTAAAATTTAAATAGTTTAATTGTAATGATATGACCCAACCATGTAAATATTGTTCGTTTTGGACCAAGGGACCCTACAATTTAAAACGCGTCTTATAGGTTTAAAAGAGCTCATACTTGTATTGTATCAAGAACTTTCTCCCAATATCCGATGCGGGATGTAAAAAAACACCCCACATGTAGACACAATGAGGACGTTATGGTCTCATGGGATTGCAGGGTCAAATGGACAAGCACCCCCTACGAGGTCGAACATAATGGACCCCCACACCAGGGTCAAGATCGATTTCTGATACAATTTGTAACAACCTAATCAAACCATATAGATATTGTCTGCTTTAGGTTCTCTTCGGCTTAAAAACACGTCTATTAGATTAAAAGGAGCTCATAGTTATATGGTGTCAAGAACTTTCTCTCTTATCCAATGTGGGATATGACACATAATGTTATAAATGTGAGGTATTTGGCTCGTGTTTGTTAGTTGGCTGGCACTTGCATAGCTAGCTTTAGTTCCCTCCTTGTGAACCAAGTTGGCTACCGGCTTAATTAACCTTTGACAAGGTTTGTTAGGGCTAGATAAAAACAACTTGTCATAAGTCTAAAATAAATTATTGTTTTAAAAATGCCCTTGATTTTAAATAATTACTTTTTATGTCATTTTTGGACAAATAATAACTTATTTTAGATAAATTAAAATAAGTCTAAATTTTAAGAAAAATTATTTTTAAATAAAAAATCCTATCTATAATTTTGTTTTAATATTTTAAAATTTATCTAAATTTTGAAAAAATAAATTTTAAATAAAAATATTTGAAAATGTAAGTTAAAATTGATCAATTTTCATGTTTTTGATAGTGTCAGGATTAATTTTAACGTTTCAAAGTGTAAGTGGTAAATGTAAATAAAAAAATTGAAAGTGGAGAGGGTCACTTTCTCATGTTTTCCATGGTGTAGGGAATTAATTTCAACATTTTAAAGTGCATGCAGTGAATGTCAACGAATATGAAAGTGCATGAGATAGTATTAACATTTTAAAGTGCACGGCGCTAGTATCAAAAAGTATGAAAGTGCAAGGAGTTGAGAATGCATATTTCCTTGTTTTTATATGCTTTGTTCTTTCAAGAAAAGTAAATGTGTCTTCATTTCATCAGTATTTGGAACACTAGGCCAGCTCGTTGGGCAGTTTGTTGAATAGATGGGTTGCTGCTACATATGTCGTCGGCAATGCTGGAAGTACAGAGAATTAGGTGCGTCATCTTTAGTTTTTATGCCTATAACCGTCCAATTTCTTGTTGAAGTTGTGCCACCACCACAATCCTTTTGCTCTGCTTTTCTACTTCACTTCTTGTTGAAGAACAAGACAGATACTTGATGTAGCTTTCAGTTATAAGGAAGAGCATGACTTAAATGCAGCTCTATAAAGGCTGTGTCAGTGTAGCTTTTAATTCTTACAAGGTTTTATTCAATTTTGCACAAAAGAGAGACGATAATAGTTGGAAGTCATTTGCATCACGAGAAGCTATTCACCATCTCAACTATGACAAAAGGTTGAGACATTGTATATATAGCAATTTTAATTGAACAAATCTTACAAGCTCTTTTCCGAAACAGTTTTCGAATTTAAGAGCCTGTTTGGTTATAGTTTTTAAAGTGTTTTGTTTTTTTTTTTTTTTTAAATAAGGAGAACACTGAGAACAACAGGTTTTTATTCTTCTTTTTTAATACAGAGAACACAAAAAACATTGAATTTAGAGGAATAATGAGTAAATTTAGAGAACAACAAAATAGTATTATCTGTATTTTCAAAATCCATTCTCAAGAAAGTTTTTAAAAAATGAATCAATTGGATACTAAGGGCTTGTTTGTGATTGGTGGATTTTTTAATAGAGTTCACCCGAACATACAAAAAGCACGAGAATAGGTGAATGCGCGGACGTGCTAGGAAATTATAGTATTTTCAAACTAAAATTGTGCCAAAATCTAACTTCTGCTCAAGTGAAAATTGGATTCCCTAGTTCCCTTGACAGTTCCTTAGTAATCTAAGTGAAAATACTTTGAAAATTGGACTGAATTGAAAGATAAGAGAAAAACTGTACGAACTAGCTGGAAAGATAACAAATTTCATTTCTACTGGGTTAGGCCTAAGCCCAGCCCAAGCCAGCCCAAGCCCAAGCCTAAGCCAGGCCCATGAATAAAAATCCATAAGAAAAGGGCCCATATCTATTTGTACAAGCCCATAGAAGAAGTCTAGGGCTATTTCTAAAATTTCTAAAAAATTTTAAAGTCAAATGAAGCATTATCAGAGGTTGTAGAGCAGTAGAGCAATTTTGGGCTGATGTGGAATATACTTGGGGAACAAGTCTCCATGACGGAGACGTGGGAGGATTCTTAAGGATCAAGACTCCACAATGGAGACATGGAGGGGTTCTTAAGGAACAAGCTTCCTTAATGGAAGACATAGGCAGTTACTTTAGAAAGTGGAGAGAATGAAGAAATTGCATCTTAGGCTACAAGTCTTCTACGTCTATAAAATGAGCAGAAGAATATCAGCAAAGGACAATCAATCACCAAACAACTAATCAATCAATCAATCAAACAACAAACCAATCATCAACTCAACAAATCGACTCAATGTCAATCTACTTTAGTAGATCATAGCTTTTCAATAAGTTTTCAGCAATTTTCAGCATTCTATTTCCTAATTTTATTCAAGTTCTATTAATCTTCCAGCATAGTATTATTTTCATATTGAAATCCAATGTTTCTTTCAACAATTTTAGCACTATATTTCCAAGTTTCAGTCAAGTCTGTTAATTTTTCAACATTGTGTTATTTTATTCTTCCTAGGGAGATCTAACATTTTATTTTAGCATTAATTCCTTTATTATTTCCATTCAGTGTTTTCTACTTTAATTATGAGGAACTGTCAAGGGAACCAGGGAGTTTACATAACCCAATTAGAAGTCCAATCTTACAAGCCATTCCAGTTTGAAAACACTTTAATTTCCTGACATGCCCACATGCTTGTATTTTGTATGTTTCGTGTGAGTATTAAAAAATCACCACAATTCCTTGATAACCATCCTTTGAATAATTCAACCATGCAAATGGGAGGAATTTGTTTAAGAATAGAGAAATTAATTGAAGGAAAGTTTCATAGAGGTGAGTGATTTAAAGTGCTAGACATAATTTTAGGTTGAGTATGATTTAGAAAAAATTTAATAGTTTCATTTTCTAAAAAAATTATTGTGAAAATGATATTGATTAGGTAAAGTTGTTTTTTTAAAAATAAAATTTATTAAATCTTAGATTTTATGTTTTTATCAACAGTCCCTTCAAAAAATAAGTTTTTATCAAGGTATGAAAATTTTAATTGAGACTTTATATAATACATGCATGACATATTGTTATAAAATGTAACATTTCTATTTCTTATTGTAAATAATTTAATAAAATATCACCGCTTTGTCAAATATATGTGAAAGTGAAGGAAACTTATAAATGTATAAAGCCCTACAAAAACAATCATCTCCTCGCTCACTCCTGTATCCTAGGGTTCTACTGATATTCAAATCATTTTATATTTATGCGACATATTAATATTGTCTAGCTGTCTAAATATAATGTTTTGTTATAAATGTTTTTTGTATATTAATCTATAAAGTAATTAAAAAAAAATTAAAAGTGTTATCTAAATTTCATTAGTAATGTTTTTTGGTATTAAAAGTAATTTTCCTTAGTAATTTTTTTTCATTTCTCTAGTATTTTCTGAGTTTCAAACAGAGTCTTAGAATTTTTCCTTTTTTCCTAACACTTTCCGAGTTCTAAATGAAGCTTTGGTGTTCCAAATGAAGCCTAAGTAAAAATGTCTTGCAAAAATCAATAAGTATAAACCTTAATCTAATGGCTTAACAACCCTTTTTCTCATCAGACTTCCTAGCCTGTTTCCATGCATGTGGTGATCACCAAAAAACTTCTCATAAGCAATATCTCATTTCTTTGAAAGTTCTAAACATTTTGTGTACTTCCTAAACACTTTCACACCTTTAAAAGACTGAATGTTGAGGTTAGACTCTTGGTTGATGAAACTGGGAATTGTCAAAGAAATAACCATTTTCATCTTTGTTGCATGTATGAAGAAAAGGAACTAATCCATTATTTAACTCCCACAACCCATATATTTCTAGGAACTAACATCAAGGCCATCAAACCAATAACTGGCAGTAACAAACGTCCATATAAAAGTTCACCTTGATATATCACCTTATATAAGCTCACCATATATCACCTTCCGAGGTACTAATAACTCTTTGAATATCTATCATAACTTGGAAATGATAAAAATTTAACTATAGAAGTACTAACTTTTGTAAATATAACCTAATTAGCATTTTCCAAGGAAGAACCGTAGATATCAACAATTAATAAAATATTAATTTTATAAGTAGACCTCAATAATCTGATTCCAAGGACCATCAATCAAAAAGTAAACTGGTTTACTACGTACTCATTTAAAAAAAGGAATATTGACCAAATAGCTAGCATTAACACCCACCTAATGTCCAGTACTGCCTTAAACATTGGCGCCCATGATAAGACATTGTAGTCGGCATGCAAACCGCTTTTCCGATGAATCAGATATCAAAATGTGAAAACATGCAACATAAAAATTTCTTGAACAGAAACAGCAAACTAAGGTCTACAGTGCCATCTATTGCTTTAACTCCAACTCCTCCCATGAAGAGGGTCATTGATTTATGAAACGGAATACGGTCCAAACGATCATCAAGAAGAGTACCGTCTAAAACATAGATCAGATTCTTTGGCGCAACAGCCAAGGCGCAGGAAGTGGCCACATCATATAAACTGCAACATATAAAAATTCAAACACTGATAACAAATTCATATTCTCAAAAAATAAAAAAACAACCAGTCGGCCTACTCGCAATATAAAACTTCTTTATCAGGTGAAAAGCCACATTGGCTAACAAGAACTATATTGTGAGCTTTCAAATGGTTTCTAATGGCGTCACCATCCACTTGTATAACTTTCCCAGTTGCTCCATAATCCTCCATTTTCTGCTAACAATGCCAATAAACAAGATTAGTCTTTCATTTTCTACCAAAGAAAGAAAATTAGCAAAATAAAATTTATCTTACCAAAGCAAAAACATGGTTGCCGGTTGGCACTCCGAGAGGAAAACCATCCGAATAAGAAAGGTTTGCTTGTATTTCCAATGAAAGCTTGCCAGCTTCTTGCATTGTTACCTTAAGACAATCATCGTCCATAGTACTCAATTGTCCAGCCCTTCGTTTAAGATTAATTCCTACAAGAACACATGCAAGAAAACATCAATATACCGTGCTAATTCAAATCCAATCATGGTCAAGTACCTCTTTGTATCATCCTCGCATTAATGACTTCATCGAGTCCAGGTATTAGGACAAACTTAAGTCCGAAACGACGTAAAACGGAGATGTCCTACAAATACAAAAGCATGCCATATGAGAAATTATTGAACAGAAAGAAACACATCATCCAAATTAACACTACCTTCAATAATGCTTCCAACAGGGTGGGAATGATGGCTATTCCAGAGCCGATGGCTACGACAAAGGTCTTGTCCCTATGCCTGAGATAAACATCTCCTTTATCCTCGCCTCCAGCATCATGGCCAACTCCAAGTGCACGATGGTGGCCTCCAAGTGAACGTTTGTATGAAAACTTGCGTTCCACCCTAGATACCCATTTGTTGGGAACCTTAGGGCCTCCACTGAAGGCACCATAGCCGCCTTTAAGTGCACGATGGTCGCCTCCAAGTGAACGATGGTATAAAAACTTGCTTTCCACCCTAGATACCCACTTGCTGGGAACCTTAGGGCTGGAAGTTTGTAGGCTATATTTAGGAACAAGGCCAGGCAAGGCAAGTTTGAAGCAGGGAGGAGTAACAAGGCATGTTGGCATGGAAATGAAAGAAGTTAGAGCGGCCATGGAGAGGAGAGATAATGACAAGAGATAGGAACAAGACAAGGTGATACGATTGAAGAGGAAGAGTGCGTTTATATATAGTACTGTTGCAAGACCTTTTTTGGTCGCCCCTCCTTTCACCCCTACCCACTAACCGCCTCTCTGTTGCAAGACCTTTTTAGGTCGGCCCTCCTTTCACCCCTACCCACTAGCCTCTCTGACACTCTCTCTCTCTCTCTCTCTCGTCTCTGCATCCACTAATTACTCAGAGTCTCACACCCTCCTCCCACCCATACTCTCTCTCTCTCCAGTCTCCACTAACTAACTAAGAGAAAGCTACTGGACCCCACCCCTTGATTAGGACTTAGGAAGCCTTGTGATAATAGCCCTACTCAAAGTCAAGACCCGTAGTGGTTAAAGCAGATATGTATGCCTCATCAAAAATTTAATTTTATATTTAAAAGAAGATATCTTACCTTATAGTTAATTAATCTTTCTATACTTCAAATTTCTTGTATATATAAGTAGAGTTATGGAAGTGTTAGGAATCAAAGAAGCAACACGAAGGATCGGTAACGGCAGCCAAATGCACTCTCGTTATAAGAAATTAGGATTCATAGAAAGATAAGGGAGAACAAACACTGAGATTATTTTATCCGGCGGGAGTCAGAAATATTCCTTTGCTATTTTCGTCTAAGGCAACCTACCAGTCCACCACCCTCTTTCACTTAATTCTTTTCTATAGCCTATAGGTGCCTCAGACTTTCTCAAAAGTCGAAACCCTAAGGAGTAAGGATGCTTCTCTTTCAGTACAATGGCAAACCTACAGTTTTCCCTCTCTCTCTCTCAATCAATTCTGAAGTCTTAACCCCCTCGTTATCACACATCGGCATGGCCCTTATCAGAACAGAAAACTCCTTTTCTGTTTTCTCTGTACTGTTATTCGATCCGTGAGTAATAAGACGCCCATTACTTCACTCGCCATTCCCAATCCAATGGGATTGCGACGCGAGGGAGGAGAGCGTGGTTATTGTCTGCGGTGGATATCTTGTTTTTGTTCTGCGTGAGTAGACTAGAGAGCAGTGGCCTAGTGCGTTATTCCTTTATTTTATTTATTTTCTGCAGGAAATGATTGAAGATAGAAAGGCTTGGAGTTGGTGGAGGCACCAAAATAAAAACCATCTTTAGTACTACGCAGCACATTCTTTCTCCAATTTCTGTCCCAAATCGGTCCCCTACTTTAACCCAAATCCTTAACTCGTTTATCCTTTTCTACTTGGAATTGAAGTTTCAGGGGAGACACAGGCAGTGGTTTTTTGTACCCTGGAATATTTTCTTCATATTTGTTCTTTATTCTTTTTGTCGTCGTACCTTTCTTTTGACTATTTAAAATATGCAAAAATAATTCAAATTTATGAAATTATACGTATCCAACTATGATTATCTTATACTCAGATATAAAATTCATATTTCCCATTAATGTTTTATGTATTGAGGACGCTATGTATGAATCACTGGATTGCGGAGAGAGATGGGAGAGCTAACTTCCACCGTGGAAGAACCAGAAAAAAAGTCTACTGAATCACAAGGAATGGAGAGAGAAAGAATAAAAGGACATGGAGAAAAAAATAAATAAAGAGGAGTCCAAGAGTGGGCGAAGAAGAAAGCAAAAAGGTGGGGTAACAACTAACAACTCAGAGGAAAAAGAGGAGAAAGGATAAAAGAAGAAGGAGTAAAAAAAAAAAGAGGAGTGGCAGATCCAAGAGTGGGCGAGGAAGAAAGCAAAAAGGTGGCCGGGAGGTAACAACTCAGAAGAAAAAGCAGTCAAAATTCAGAAACTGAAGAGTTGTTTCAGGTTATGCAAGCAACGTGTAATAAGAGTTTAAAATTGAAAAAGGGAAACTATTCTAAATGAGACATAAAATTAATTGAAAAGCCTATATATATATATATATATATATGAGATTATCTTATATGTATCAAATGTGAGATTATCTTATACTGCGAACATGTCTCAGATTTACCCAGAAACCTAAAGCTACACAGAGACAGGCAGACAGCTCTATCGGTACCAAAACAAAGACCAAAAATGACAAAAAGAAAAAATACGACGTTCAATGCAAAGTTTCTCATCTAAAATCACCTGCTTTATCAAGTTAGAATTTCACTCTACGCGTTTTTCTATCTTGAAAATGAGGGAAAGGCTATTATTTTTACAAGAAATGATGGAAATGGAAAGGAGCAGAAAAGGTTGGAGGTGGCCGGAGGCACAGAAAAGCTCATCTTTAGCAAAACATGTACAAAGCAGCAGCAGATCGACAGGTATGAGAAAATCTTCTCTGCAGCTCTACTTCCACTGTGTCGGCCACTACTAAGCCCAAATTATTACATTCTCTCTCTCTCAAGTTTTACCCTAGAATATTTTGTTTTTATTGGTTCTTTATTCTTTTTGTCAAAGCTTTCTTTTAACTATTTAAAATGTAAAAGGTGTTGTCAAAAAAAATGTAAATGGTGGGTATTATAGGTTTATAAGAAATAATTTCGCATATTAACAAAAATAGTTAAGTAGTATTATAAAAATGATTTTCTAATTTGTACATGGTTGTATGTTAAGATTTTTTTTTTTTTTTACAATGAAAGCTGAAATTTCATTTATTCATAAAAATCAAATTGTCAAAACATTAGATATTAGAAGATAACATAGTATGCAAGTAAATAGCAAGAAGAAATGAATCAAGACTTACATAAAAGATAATCCTAATATACTTAGAATATTTAAGATTTCAGGTTTGATAAAACATATCAACGAATAGAGATTTGATATGACTTATCCGAAGCAATGTTGTTGTTTAAATCGTCCACACAAAAATCAATGCACAAACACATCGTAACAAGTCGATCGTAAAAATATAAGAAAATAAAGGAAAATCAAATGAAAACTTAAATCGGATAAAAGAAACTATTTTATTGAAGGAGAAAGCTAATATATGAGTACAAGAAACAACGAGACGGGCGATTTTAAGTCAAGAAAGACAAAAAAAATTATCCCTTTTCTAACGGGGATAAAAAACAAAATGAAAAAAATTAGGGTTTCCATGAGGAGGAGGGGGTGGCTAGTTCTTTACATTGGTTGTATATTGAGATTTAATAACATGACTTTGAGTGTAATATTAATCAATTTCAGTGAATATGAGACTCCATACCAGACTTTTAAACCCACATGAAACATATTTAGCCCAAATCCCATAAATTTAATCTTTCTAAATATAATTGTCAAAGTAAGTAACTATTGATTTTATAACTTAAAAATTAAAGTCGATTTTTTACAGTCGAATTGCTGCACATTTAGGACTTTTTTTTTTTTTTCATTTGGTATACTAAATTTATGGTAGCACCGTACTTTCAATATTTGAATATGACTGAACGGAAATTTGAAAAGGAGCATATTTTGCAGCCCAGAGTCATTAAAGTAGAGGAAGAATTGCACACAAAAAATAATAATAATAGTTAAACCAGTTCATTAGATTTCACCGCTAAGAATCGTATTCCTAAAATCAAATTATTAGAAAAAAAAATACTTTGGTTACAATATATTTTTATCGTAGATAACAATCACTAATAATTTTTATGGAGCCTAGATTTAACTAAATTAGAAAAAAAAAAAAAGTTGTCCTAGGTGCACATGCAAATGATCATTTCATAGTCAAACCAACAACCAATTCGTGCATACATGTTGTCCTATCATAAAAAATAAAAAAACTACATGCATGTATGAGACGACACTCTACATGCCCCATGTACCGGGTCAACCTCCGACCCACCACCCAATGCAAGTGCCAATGGGAAATCAATATCGAGTCAGTCCCGACTCCCATCTCACAACCCGTAGTCTATGTGATATTTATTTAATCATTTCTTGTCTTTTGGGGCAACAGAACTTTCCGGGGTCTCACTTGTCTTTTTGGGCAAAAGAACTTTCCGGGGTCTCACTGCGGGTCTCTTACACCCTCCGACATTTTTTGGGCTTTCACCGATGGATACGCTGTCTAACCAGGTTTTCAGGCTTTTCACCTGAGAGGGGTGTCTATCCCCTACTTGCTACGCCCGACACTATTCATTTTCCATTTTCATTTAACACTATGGAACTCAATTGGACTTCGTCCCATTCCCAAGCCCACACGATTCAGCACCAAACGCAGTGCCAAATCAGTACCATGTACACACACCCATGTAATGTAGTGTTACCGCACACCAATGCAATGCAATTTGTGCCACTGCACTCAAACCCATGACCAATGTATGAACACCTCTACATGGACATTCTACACCGTACACTATGTGTGTGTTATGAACACTCATGTCTAATGCACACAACATTTCATATATTTAGTTCAACATCAACATACATGCAGTCATCATGTTAATATTCCACACATTCAAATCAGTACATCACATAAGCATGCACTACATCTTTTCTATCATTCAGCTCATTCCTGTCAACACATCATTCAAGCATGTATTAACATAATTCCAACCATTACTTAGGCAAGTAATGTCATAATTCATATTCCCAAGCTGAGACGTAGTATGTCAGTCATACAGCCCAATGCATATAATTATTTCCATCTTTATCACACATATATCACATAATTTCACATATTAAGCATGTTATTCAATTTATGGCAATAATACATATTAGTCATTCTTGGCCATAAATCCGGCCATGCTTGGCCATGGAAATAATTTGGACTTAGTCCAGAAAGTCAAGTTTTTGTAAATACCACACAAAACATCCAACACGTAATTCCCTCCTCAGGCCATACGCAGCCCTAAGCATTTCAGATACAAACCGATTCCAAAAACAGAAGTTCCGGAACCCAGAACTGACAATTCCTCAATTGATCGTGACCCAGCCCAATGATCAGCCCAGGTTTTAGCTAAGCACTTTATTCTATTAAATTCTAGACTCAATGAGCTTTCCGTAGCATCTAAGAACGTGCAAATCAGAGTTCGGACGGGAAAGTTATGGTCGTCCGAAGTTAATACGACCAATTCACAAGGGTGTGCGGAAATTTGGGCACACCCCCGTTGGCCATTTTGCTCAGGATTTTGCTGTCCCATAACACAATATTCGGTTTCAGACAGTCCCAAAACCTCTTGAAACCGGTCTTTTACCATCACACAATCACAAACAAACCACACAACATACAAATTCGCTCGAAAAAAATGGACGAAACCCGTAGGGCATTACACGTCTCCTAGGCGTAAAATAACCAAAGTAGGAGGAAACCTACCTCTTGTAGCGCAGTTCCGAGTTCTTTACCATCTGGGTCTGCTTACTAGCGCAACACTCCTTCCTTTTCCTCTTTCTTTTCCTCTCTTCCTCCCCTTTCTTCTTCTCTTTTCTTCTTTCCTTTTCTTTTCTTTTCTTCCCTTTCTCCTTTCCTTTCCTCACTTTCTCTTTTCCTCTCCTCCCTTTCTCTTTTCCCTTCCCCTTCCTTCTTCTTGCTGCTCCCACGAACTGAATCTTGCTGCCCCCCAAACTGAATGGGAACTCCCATATTTATAGGTTTCAAAACAGCCATGCATGATGACACATGACATGCCATGTGTCCTACATGCATAGGCCTTTGCCATGCAATGTGACACATGGCTTGCCATGTGTCACTCACATGGTTTGCCATGTGTCACCCACATGGCTCGCCATGTGTCGCACGACACTCATTGCCTTGAAATACGTGAATTTTCGACTGTCTCGGAATCCAACGAAATTCTATTGGGTAGCTAGATTTCATGAGAGTATTCCAACAGTGCAATCCATTTTGTCATCCGAGATCTAGAAAAATTACAACTTTTCTCCGGACTATTCCGATAAATTACCGTTTTGCCCCCTTTTTTTTTTTAAAAAAAAATTTAATTTAAAATTTTCATGGGTTTTACACTTCCATTATACAAACTTTATATCTCTTGAATTAAATGGGTAGAAGCATGATTATTTAGGGTTTGCCTATTATACATGATTCAGGTCTAGTATTTTTGGATTTATGATATTGTTATACTAGAAACATGTGGTTAGGCAATCAAGAATTCCTGACATTATTATGTTATTTTTAATTAAATAAGAAAAAAAATAAATATTTAAACTTGTCGGGAACCTCATAGACCCTTCCTTATTCACATTAGTATGATATTGTCCACTTTGGGCCTAAACGCACATAGTTTTATTTTTGGGCTTTTCCCGCAAAAGGTCTCATACTAATTGATTGTTTTCCATGTTTATATACTAATCAGTCTTCTCATTCCTGACCAATGTAGAACATTATGAGACTTTAGGTGCATACCCAACAAAACTCTTACCCACCATGGATATGGGATATAATAAATATCACTCTTCTCTTCCTATCTAAGGGATATAACAAACATTACTCCTCCCTTACCTCATTTGACTATAATTTCTGACAACTATTTTTAAACATTATTTTAAATTTAGTTTGACAATAATTTTTTCATAAGTCTTTTTGTAGAAATAAAGGTCTTCGGTAAATATGATCCGTTTTTAAGATAAAAAGCAAAAAACTTAGGAATAATTTTCTACTTTTATTTTGTAAAAACATTCTAAATTCAATTTAATGCTTCTTATTAAAATTTAAATAGTTTAATTGTAATGATATGACCCAACCATGTAAATATTGTTCGTTTTGGACCAAGGGACCCCTACAATTTAAAACGCGTCTTATAGGTTTAAAAGAGCTCATACTTATATTGTATCAAGAACTTTCTCCAATATCCGATGCGGGATGTAAAAAACACCCCACATGCAGACTGTCAGCAGACACAATGAGGACGTTATGTCTCATGGGATTGCAGGGTCAAATGGACAAGCACCCCCTACGAGGTCGAACATAATGGACCCCCACACCAGGGTCAAGATCGATTTCTGATACAATTTGTAACAACCTGATCAAACCATATAGATATTGTCTGCTTTAGGTCTCTTCGGCTTAAAAACACGTCTATTAGATTAAAAGGAGCTCATAGTTATATGGTGTCAAGAACTTTCTCTCTTATCCAATGTGGGATATGACAATAATGTTATAAATGTGAGGTATTTGGCTCGTGTTTGTTAGTTGGCTGGCACTTGCATAGCTAGCTTTAGTTCCCTCCTTGTGAACCAAGTTGGCTACCGGCTTAATTAACCTTTGACAAGGTTTGTTAGGGCTAGATAAAACCACTTGTCATAAGTCTAAAATAAATTATTGTTTTAAAAATGCCCTTGATTTTAAATAATTACTTTTTATGTCATTTTTGGACAAATAATAACTTATTTTAGATAAATTAAAATAAATAAAATAAGTCTAAATTTTAAGAAAAATTTATTTTTAAATAAAAAATCCTATCTATAATTTTGTTTTAAATATTTTAAATTTTATCTAAATTTTGAAAAAATAAATTTTTAAATAAAAATATTTGAAAATGTAAGTTAAAATTGATCAGTTTTCATGTTTTTGATAGTGTCAGGATTAATTTTAACGTTTCAAAGTGTAAGTGGTAAATGTAAAATAAAAAAATTGAAAGTGGAGAGGGTCACTTTCTCAATGTTTTCCATGGTGTAGGGAATTAATTTCAACATTTTAAAGTGCATGCAGTGAATGTCAACGAATATGAAAGTGCATGAGATAGTATTAACATTTTAAAGTGCACGGCGCTAGTATCAAAAAGTATGAAAGTGCAAGGAGTTGAGAATGCATATTTCCTTGTTTTTATATGCTTTGTTCTTTCAAGAAAAGTAAATGTGTCTTCATTTCATCAGTATTTGGAACACTAGGCCAGCTCGTTGGGCAGTTTGTTGAATAGATGGGTTGCTGCTACATATGTCGTCGGCAATGCTGGAAGTACAGAGAATTAGGTGCGTCATCTTTAGTTTTTATGCCTATAACCGTCCAATTTCTTGTTGAAGTTGTGCCACCACCACAATCCTTTTGCTCTGCTTTTCTACTTCACTTCTTGTTGAAGAACAAGACAGATACTTGATGTAGCTTTCAGTTATAAGGAAGAGCATGACTTAAATGCAGCTCTATAAAGGCTGTGTCAGTGTAGCTTTTAATTCTTACAAGGTTTTATTCAATTTTGCACAAAAGAGAGACGATAATAGTTGGAAGTCATTTGCATCACGAGAAGCTATTCACCATCTCAACTATGACAAAAGGTTGAGACATTGTATATATAGCAATTTTAATTGAACAAATCTTACAAGCTCTTTCCGAAACAGTTTTCGAATTTAAGAGCCTGTTTGGTTATAGTTTTTTAAAGTGTTTTGTTTTTTTGTTTTTTTTAAATAAGGAGAACACTGAGAACAACAGGTTTTTTATTCTTCTTTTTTAATACAGAGAACACAAAAAACATTGAATTTAGAGAATAATGAGTAAATTTAGAGAACAACAAAATAGTATTATCTGTATTTTCAAAATCCATTCTCAAGAAAGTTTTTAAAAAATGAATCAATTGGATACTAAGGGCTTGTTTGTGATTGGTGGATTTTTTAATAGAGTTCACCCGAACATACAAAAAGCACGAGAATAGGTGAATGCGCGGACGTGCTAGGAAATTATAGTATTTTCAAACTAAAATTGTGCCAAAATCTAACTTCTGCTCAAGTGAAAATTGGATTCCCTAGTTCCCTTGACAGTTCCTTAGAATCTAAGTGAAAAATACTTTGAAAATTGGACTGAATTGAAAGATAAGAGAAAAACTGTACGAACTAGCTGGAAAGATAACAAATTTCATTTCTACTGGGTTAGGCCTAAGCCCAAGCCCAAGCCCAAGCCCAAGCCTAAGCCAAGCCCATGAATAAAAATCCATAAGAAAAGGGCCCATATCTATTTGTACAAGCCCATAGAAGAAGTCTAGGGCTATTTCTAAAATTTCTAAAAAATTTTAAAGTCAAACTGAAGCATTATCAAAGGTTGTAGAGCAGTAGAGCAATTTTGGGCTGATGTGGAATATACTTGGGGAACAAGTCTCCATGACTGGAGACGTGGGAGGATTCTTAAGGATCAAGACTCCACAATGGAGACATGGAGGGGTTCTTAAGGAACAAGCTTCCTTAATGGAAGACATAGGCAGTTACTTTAGAAAGTGGAGAGAATGAAGAAATTGCAATCTTAGGCTACAAGTCTTCTACGTCTATAAAATGAGCAGAAGAATATCAAGCAAAGGACAATCAATCAACCAAACAACTAATCAATCAATCAATCAAACAAACAAACCAATCATCAACTCAACAAATCGACTCAATGTCAATCTACTTTAGTAGATCATAGCTTTTCAATAAGTTTTCAGCAATTTTCAGCATTCTATTTCCTAATTTTATTCAAGTTCTATTAATCTTCCAGCATAGTATTATTTTCATATTGAAATCCAATGTTTCTTTCAACAATTTTAGCACTATATTTCCAAGTTTCAGTCAAGTCTGTTAATTTTTCAACATTGTGTTATTTTATTTCTTCCTAGGGAGATCTAACATTTTATTTTTAGCATTAATTCCTTTATTATTTCCATTCAGTGTTTTCTACTTTAATTATGAGGAACTGTCAAGGGAACCAGGGAGTTTACATAACCCAATTAGAAGTCCAATCTTACAAGCCATTCCAGTTTGAAAACACTTTAATTTCCTGACATGCCCACATGCTTGTATTTTGTATGTTTCGTGTGAGATTAAAAAATCACCACAATTCCTTGATAACCATACCTTTGAATAATTCAACCATGCAAATGGGAGGAATTTGTTTAAGAATAGAGAAATTAATTGAAGGAAATTTCATAGAGGTGAGTGATTTTAAAGTGCTAGACATAATTTTAGGTTGAGTATGATTTAGAAAAAATTTAATAGTTTCATTTTCTAAAAAAATTATTGTGAAAATGATATTGATTAGGTAAAGTTGTTTTTTAAAATAAAATTTATTAAATCTTAGATTTTATGTTTTTATCAACGTCCCTTCAAAAATAAAGTTTTATCAAGGTATGAAAATTTTAATTGAGACTTTATATATACATGCATGACATATTGTTATAAAATGTAACATTTCTATTTCTTATTGTAAATAATTTAATAAAATATCACGCTTTGTCAAATATATGTGAAAGTGAAGGAAACTTATAAATGTATAAAGCCCTACAAAAACAATCATCTCCTCGCTCACTCCTGTATCCTAGGGTTCTACTGATATTCAAATCATTTTTATATTTATGCGACATATTAATATTGTCTAGCTGTCTAAATATAATGTTTTTGTTATAAATGTTTTTTTGTATATTAATCTATAAAGTAATTAAAAAAATTAAAAGTGTTATCTAAATTCATTAGTAATGTTTTTTGGTATTAAAAGTAATTTTCCTTAGTAATTTTTTTTCATTTCTCTAGTATTTTCTGAGTTTCAAACAGAGTCTTAGAATTTTTCCTTTTTTCCTAACACTTTCGAGTTCTAAATGAAGCTTTGGTGTTCCAAATGAAGCCTAAGTAAAAATGTCTTGCAAAAATCAATAAGTATAAACCTTAATCTAATGGCTTAACAACCCTTTTTCTCATCAGACTTCCTAGCCTGTTTCCATGCATGTGGTGATCACCAAAAAACTTCTCATAAGCAATATCTCATTTCTTTGAAAGTTCTAAACATTTTGTGTACTTCCTAAACACTTTCACACCCTTTAAAAGACTGAATGTTGAGGTTAGACTCTTGGTTGATGAAACTGGGAATTGTCAAAGAAATAACCATTTTCATCTTTGTTGCATGTATGAAGAAAAGGAACTAATCCATTATTTAACTCCCACAACCCATATATTTCTAGGAACTAACATCAAGGCCATCAAACCAATAACTGGCAGTAACAAACGTCCATATAAAAGTTCACCTTGATATATCACCTTATATAAGCTCACCATATATCACCTTCCGAGGTACTAATAACTCTTTGAATATCTATCATAACTTGGAAATGATAAAAATTTAACTATAGAAGTACTAACTTTTGTAAATATAACCTAATTAGCATTTTCCAAGGAAGAACCGTAGATATCAACAATTAATAAAATATTAATTTTATAAGTAGACCTCAATAATCTGATTCCAAGGACCATCAATCAAAAGTAAACTGGTTTACTACGTACTCATTTAAAAAAAGGAATATTGACCAAATAGCTAGCATTAACACCCACCTAATGTCCAGTACTGCCTTAAACATTGGCGCCCATGATAAGACATTGTAGTCAGCATGCAAACCGCTTTTCCGATGAATCAGATATCAAAATGTGAAAACATGCAACATAAAATTTCTTGAACAGAAACAGCAAACTAAGGTCTACAGTGCCATCTATTGCTTTAACTCCAACTCCTCCCATGAAGAGGGTCATTGATTTATGAAACGGAATACGGTCCAAACGATCATCAAGAAGAGTACCGTCTAAAACATAGATCAGATTCTTTGGCGCAACAGCCAAGGCGCAGGAAGTGGCCACATCATATAAACTGCAACATATAAAAATTCAAACACTGATAACAAATTCATATTCTCAAAAAATAAAAAAACAAACCAGTCGGCCTACTCGCAATATAAAACTTCTTTATCAGGTGAAAAGCCACATTGGCTAACAAGAACTATATTGTGAGCTTTCAAATGGTTTCTAATGGCGTCACCATCCACTTGTATAACTTTCCCAGTTGCTCCATAATCCTCCATTTTCTGCTAACAATGCCAATAAACAAGATTAGTCTTTCATTTTCTACCAAAGAAAGAAAATTAGCAAAATAAAATTTATCTTACCAAAGCAAAAACATGGTTGCCGGTTGGCACTCCGAGAGGGAAACCATCCGAATAAGAAAGGTTTGCTTGTATTTCCAATGAAAGCTTGCCAGCTTCTTGCATTGTTACCTTAAGACAATCATCGTCCATAGTACTCAATTGTCCAGCCCTTCGTTTAAGATTAATTCCTACAAGAACACATGCAAGAAAACATCAATATACCGTGCTAATTCAAATCCAATCATGGTCAAGTACCTCTTTGTATCATCCTCGCATTAATGACTTCATCGAGTCCAGGTATTAGGACAAACTTAAGTCCGAAACGACGTAAAACGGAGATGTCCTACAAATACAAAAGCATGCCATATGAGAAATTATTGAACAGAAAGAAACACATCATCCAAATTAACACTACCTTCAATAATGCTTCCAACAGGGTGGGAATGATGGCTATTCCAGAGCCGATGGCTACGACAAAGGTCTTGTCCTATGCCTGAGATAAACATCTCCTTATCCTCGCCTCCAGCATCATGGCCAACTCCGAAGTGCACGATGGTGGCCTCCAAGTGAACGTTTGTATGAAAACTTGCGTTCCACCCTAGATACCCATTGTTGGGAACCTTAGGGCCTCCACTGAAGGCACCATAGCCGCCTTTAAGTGCACGATGGTCGCCTCCAAGTGAACGATGGTATAAAAACTTGCTTCCACCCTAGATACCCACTTGCTGGGAACCTTAGGGCTGGAGTTTGTAGGCTATATTTAGGAACAAGGCCAGGCAAGGCAAGTTTGAAGCAGGGAGGAGTAACAAGGCATGTGGCATGGAAATGAAAGAAGTTAGAGCGGCCATGGAGAGGAGAGATAATGACAAGAGATAGGAACAAGACAAGGTGATACGATTGAAGAGGAAGAGTGCGTTTATATATAGTACTGTTGCAAGACCTTTTTGGTCGCCCCTCCTTTCAACCCCTACCCACTAACCGCCCTCTGTGTTGCAAGACCTTTTTAGGTCGCCCTCCTTTCACCCCTACCCACTAGCCTCTCTGACACACTCTCTCTCTCTCTCGTCTCTGCATCCACTAATTACTCAGGTCGCACACCCTCCTCCCACCCATACTCTCTCTCTCTCCAGTCTCCACTAACTAACTAAGAGAAAGCTACTGGAGCCCACCCTTTGATTAGGACTTAGGAAGCCTTGTGATAAGAGCCCTACTCAAAGTCAAGACCCTAGTGGTTAAAGCAGATATGTATGCCTCATCATAAATTTAATTTTATATTTAAAGAAGATATCTTACCTATAGTTAATTATCTTTCTATACTTCAAATTTCTTGTATATATAAGTAGAGTTATGGAAGTGTTAGGAATCAAAGAAGCAACACGAAGGATCGGTAACGGCAGCCAAATGCACTATCGTTATAAGAAATTATGATTCATAGAAAGATAAGGGAGAACAAACACTGAGATTATTTATCCGGCGGGAGTCAGAAATATTCCTTTGCTATTTTCGTCTAAGGCAACCTACCAGTCCACCACCCTCTTCACTTATTCTTTTCTATAGCCTATAGGTGCCTCAGACTTCTCAAAAGTCGAAACCCTAAGGAGTAAGGATGCTTCTCTTTCAGTACAATGGCAAACCTACAGTTTTCCCTCTCTCTCTCTCAATCAATTCTGAAGTCTTAACCCCCTCGTATCACACATCGGCATGGCCCTTATCAGAACAGAAAACATCCCTTTTCTGTTTTCTCTGTACTGTTATTCGATCCGGTGAGTAATAAGACGCCCATTACTTCACTCGCCATTCCCAATCCAATGGGATTGCGACGCGAGGGAGGAGAGCGTGGTTGTTGTCTGCGGTGGATATCTTTTTTTGTTCGGCGTGAGTAGACTAGAGAGCAGTGGCTAGTGCGTTATTCCTTTATTTTATTTATTTTCTGCAGGAAATGATTGAAGATAGAAAAGGCTTGGAGTTGGTGGAGGCACCAAAATAAAAACCATCTTTAGTACTACGCAGCACATTCTTTCTCCAATTTCTGTCCCAAATCGGTCCCTACTTTAACCCAAATCCTTAATCGTTATATCCTTTTCTACTTGGAATTGAAGTTTTCAGGGGAGACACAGGCAGGTGGTTTTATTGTACCCTGGAATATTTTCTTCATATTTGTTCTTATATTCTTTTGTCCTCGTACCTTTCTTTGACTATTTAAATATGCAAAAATAATTCAATTTATGAAATTATACGTATCCAACTATGTTATCTTATACTCAGATATAAAATTCATATTTACCCATTAAATGTTTTTGTATTGAGGACGCTATGTATGAATCACTGGATTGCGGAGAGAGATGGGAGAGCTAACTTCCACCGTGGAAGAACCAGAAAAAAAGTCTACTGAATCACAGAGGAATGGAGAGAGAAAGAATAAAAGGACATGGAGAAAAAAATAAATAATAAGAGGAGTCCAAGAGTGGGCGAAGAAGAAAGCAAAAAGGTGGGGGTAACAACTAACAACTCAGAGGAAAAAGAGGAGAAAGGATAAAAGAAGAAGGAGTAAAAAAAAAGAGGAGTGGCAGATCCAAGAGTGGGCGAGGAAGAAAGCAAAAAGGTGGCCGGGAGGGTAACAACTCAGAAGAAAAAGCAGTCAAAATTCAGAAACTGAAGAGTTGTTTCAGGTTATGCAAGCAACGGGTAATAAGAGTTTAAAATTGAAAAAGGGAAAACTATTCTAAATGAGACATAAAATTAATTGAAAAGCCTATATATATATATATTATATATATATATATATATATATATATATATATATATATATATATATATATATATATATATATATATATATATATATATATATATATATATATATGGATTATCTTATATGTATCAAATGTGAGATTATCTTATACTGCGAACATGTCTCCGATTTACCCAGAAACCTAAAGCTACACAGAGACAGGCATACAGCTCTATCGGTACCAAAACAAAGACCAAAATGACAAAAAGAAAAAATACGACGTCAATGCAAAGTTTTTCTCATCTAAATCACCTGCTTTATCAAGTTAGAATTTCACTCTACGCGTTTTTCTATCTTGAAAATGAGGGAAGGCTATTATTTTTACAAGAAATGATGGAAATGGAAAGGAGCAGAAAGGTTGGAGGTGGCCGGAGGCACAGAAAAGCTCATCTTTAGCAAAAACATGTACAAGCAGCAGCAGATCGACAGGTATGAGAAATCTTCTCTGCAACTCTACTTCCACTGTGTCGGCCACTACTAAGCCCAAATTATTACATTCTCTCTCTCTCAAGTTTTAACCCTAGAATATTTTGTTTTTATTGTTCTTTATTCTTTTTGTCCAAAGCTTTCTTTTAACTATTTAAAATGTAAAAGGTGTTGTCAAAAAAAATGTAAATGGTGGGTATTATAGGTTTATAAGAAATAATTTCGCATATTAACAAAATAGTTAAGTAGTATTATAAAAATGATTTTCTAATTTGTACATGGTTGTATGTTAAGATTTTTTTTTTTTTTTACAATGAAAGCTGAAATTTCATTATTCATAAAAATCAAATTGTCAAAAACATTAGATATTAGAAGATAACATAGTATGCAAGTAAATAGCAAGAAGAAATGAATCAAGACTTACATAAAAGATAATCCTAATATACTTAGAATATTTAAGATTTCAGGTTTGATAAAACATATCAACGAATAGAGATTTGATATGACTTATCCGAAGCAATGTTGTTGTTTAAATCGTCCACACAAAAATCATGCACAAACACATCGTAACAAGTCGATCGTAAAAATATAAGAAAATAAAGGAAAATCAAATGAAACTTAAATCGGATAAAAGAAACTATTTTATTGAATGAGAAAAGCTAATATATGAGTACAAGAAACAACGAGACGGGCGATTTTAAGTCAAGAAAAGACAAAAAAAATTATCCCTTTTCTAACGGGGATAAAAAAACAAAATGAAAAAATTAGGGGTTTCACTGAGGAGGAGGGGTGGCTAGTTACTTTACATTGGTGTATTTGAGATTTAATAACATGACTTGAGTGTAAGTTAATCAATTTCCAGGGAATATGAGACTCCATACCAGACTTTTAAAGCCCACATGAACATATTTAGCCCAAATCCCATAAATTTAGATCTTTCTAAATATAATTGTCAAAGTAAGTAACTAATTGATTTTAGTAACTTAAAAATTAAAGTCGATTTTTTAACAGGCGAATTGCTGCACATTTAGGACTTTTTTTTTTTTTTTTTTTTTCATTTGGTATACTAAATTTATGGTAGCACCGTACTTTCAATATTTGAATATGACTGAACGAAATTTGAAAAGGAGCATATTTTGCAGCCCAGAGTCATTAAATAGAGGAAGAATTGCACACAAAAATAATAATAATAGTTAACCAGTTCATTAGATTTCACCGCTAAGAATCGTATTCCTAAAATCAAATTATTAGAAAAAAAATACTTTGGTTACAATTATATTTTATCGTAGATAACAATCACTAATAATTTTTATGGAGCCTAGATTTAACTAAATTAGAAAAAAAAAAAGTTGTCCTAGGTGCACATGCAAATGATCATTTCATAGTCAACCAACAACCAATTCGTGCATACATGTTTGTCCTATCATAAAAAATAAAAAAACTACATGCATGTATGAATTGCGACACTCTACATGCCCCTGTACCGGGTCCAACCTCCGACCCACCACCCAATGAAAGTGCCAATGGGAAATCACATACGAGTCAGTCCCGACTCCCATCTCACAACCCGTAGTCTTATGTGATATTTATTTAATCATTTCTTGTCTTTTGGGGCAACAGAACTATTCCGGGGTCTCACTTGTCTTTTGGGCAAAAGAACTTTCCGGGGTCTCAACTGCGGGTCTCTTAAACCCTCCGGACATTTTTTGGGCTTTCACCGATGGATACGCTGTCTAAACCAGGTTTTCAGGCTTTTTTCACCTGAGAGGGGTGTCTATCCCTACTTGCTACGCCCGACACTATCATTTTCCATTTCGTTAACACTATGGAACTCAATTGGACTTCGTCCCATTCCCAAGCACCACGATTAGCACCAAACGCAGTGCCAAATCAGTGACCATTGTACACACACCCATGTAATGTAGTGTTACCGCACACCAATGCAATGCAATTTGTGCCACTGCACTCAAACCCATGACCAATGTATGAACACCTTCCATGGACATTCTACAACCGTACACTATGTGTGTGTTATGACACTCATGTCTAATGCACACAACATTTCATATATTTAGTTCAACATCAACATACATGCAGTCATCACGTTATATTCCACACATTCAAATCAGTACATCACATAAGCATGCACTACATCTTTTCTATCATTCAGTTCATTCATGTCAACACATCATTCAAGCATGTATTAACATAATTCCAACCATTACTTAGGCAAGTAATGCCATAATTCATATTCCCAAGCTGAGACATAGTATGTCAGTCATACAGCCCAATGCATATAATTATTTCCATCTTTATCACACATATATCACATAATTTCACTATTAAGCATGTTATTCAATTTATGGCAATAATACATATTAGTCATTCTTGGCCATAAATCCGGCCATGCTTGGCCATGGAAATAATTTGGACTTAGTCCAGAAAGTCCAGTTTTTGTAAATACCACACAAAACATCCAACACGTAATTCCCTCCTCAGGCCATACGCAGCCCTAAGCATTTCAGATACAAACCGATTCCAAAAACAGAAGTTCCGGAAACCAGAACTGACAATTCCTCAATTGATCGTGACCCAGCCCAATGATCAGCCCAGTTTTAGCTAGCACTTTATTCTATTAAATTCTAGACTCAATGAGCTTTCCGTAGCATCTAAGAACGTGCAAATCAGAGTTCGGACGGGAAAGTTATGGTCGTCCGAAGTTAATACGGCCAATTCACAAGGGTGTGCGGAAATTTGGGCACACCCCCGTTGGCCATTTTGCTCAGGATTTTGCTGTCCCATAACACAATATTCGGTTCAGACAGTCCCAAAACCTCTTGAAACCGGTCTTTTACCATCACACAATCACAAACAAACCACACAACATACAAATTCGCTCGAAAAAAATGGACGAAACCCGTAGGGCATTACACGTCTCCTAGGCGTAAAATAACCAAAGTAGGAGGAAACCTACCTCTTGTAGCGCAGTTCCGAGTTCTTTGCCATCTGGGTCTGCTTACTACGCAACACTCCTTCCTTTTCCTCTTTCTTTTTCCTCTCTTCCTCCCCTTTCTTCTTCTCTTTTCTTCTTTCCTTTTCTTTCTTTTCTTCCCTTTCTCCTTTCCTTTCCTCACTTTCTCTTTTCCTCTCCTCCCTTTCTCGTTTTCCCTTCCCCTTCCTTCTTCTTGCTGCTCCCACGAACTGAATCGTGCTGCCCCCCAAACTGAATGGGAACTCCCATATTATAGGTTTCAAAACAGCCATGCATGATGACACATGACATGCCATGTGTCCTACATGCATAGGCCTTTGCCATGCAATGTGACACATGGCTTGCCATGTGTCACTCACATGGTTTGCCATGTGTCACCCACATGGCTCGCCATGTGTCGCACGACACTCATTGCCTTGAAATACGTGAATTTTCGACGGTCTCGGAATCCAACGAAATTCTATTGGGTAGCTAGATTTCATGAGAGTATTCCAACAGTGCAATCCATTTTGTCATCCGAGATCTAGAAAAATTACAACTTTTCTCCGGACTATTCCGATAAATTACCGTTTTGCCCCCTTTTTTTTTTAAAAAAAAAATTTTAATTTAAAATTTTCATGGGTTTTACACTTCCATTATACAAACTTTATATCTCTTGAATTAAATGGGTAGAAGCATGATTATTTAGGGTTTGCCTATTATACATGATTCAGGTCTAGTATTTTTGGATTTATGATATTGTTATACTAGAAACATGTGGTTAGGCAATCAAGAATTACTGACATTATTATGTTATTTTTAATTAAATAAGAAAAAAAATAAATATTTAAACTTGTCGGGAACCTCATAGACTCTTCCTTATTCACATTAGTATGATATTGTCCACTTTGGGCCTAAACCCACATAGTTTTATTTTTGGGCTTTTCCCGCAAGAAGGTCTCATACTAATTGATTGTTTTCCATGTTTATATACTAATCAGTCTTCTCATTCCTGACCAATGTAGAACATTATGAGACTTTAGGTGCATACCCAACAAAACTCTTACCCACCATGGATATGGGATATAATAAATATCACTCTTCTCTTCCTATCTAAGGGATATAACAAACATTACTCCTCCCTTACCTCATTTGACTATAATTTCTGACAACTATTTTTAAACATTATTTAAATTTAGTTTGACAATAATTTTTTCATAAGTCTTTTTGTAGAAATAAAGGTCTTCGGTAAATATGATCCGTTTTTAAGATAAAAAGCAAAAACTTAGGAATAATTTTCTACTTTTATTTTGTAAAAACATTCTAAATTCAATTTAATGCTTCTTATTAAAATTTAAATAGTTTAATTGTAATGATATGACCCAACCATGTAAATATTGTTCGTTTTGGACCAAGGGACCCCTACAATTTAAAACGCGTCTTATAGGTTTAAAAGAGCTCATACTTAGTATTGTATCAAGAACTTTCTCCAATATCCGATGCGGGATGTAAAAAACACCCACATGCAGACTGTCAGACACAATGAGGACGTTATGTCTCATGGGATTGCAGGGTCAAATGGACAAGCACCCCCTACGAGGTCGAACATAATGGACCCCCACACCAGGGTCAAGATCGATTTCTGATACAATTTGTAACAACCTGATCAAACCATATAGATATTGTCTGCTTTAGGTCTCTTCGGCTTAAAAACACGTCTATTAGATTAAAAGGAGCTCATAGTTATATGGTGTCAAGAACTTTCTCTCTTATCCAATGTGGGATATGACAATAATGTTATAAATGTGAGGTATTTGGCTCGTGTTTGTTAGTTGGCTGGCACTTGCATAGCTAGCTTTAGTTCCCTCCTTGTGAACCAAGTTGGCTACCGGCTTAATTAACCTTTGACAAGGTTTGTTAGGGCTAGATAAAACCACTTGTCATAAGTCTAAAATAAATTATTGTTTTAAAAATGCCCTTGATTTTAAATAATTACTTTTTATGTCATTTTTGGACAAATAATAACTTATTTTAGATAAATTAAATAAATAAAATAAGTCTAAATTTTAAGAAAAATTATTTTTAAATAAAAAATCCTATCTATAATTTTGTTTTAAATATTTTAAATTTATCTAAATTTTGAAAAAATAAATTTTTAAATAAAAATATTTGAAAATGTAAGTTAAAATTGATCAATTTTCATGTTTTTGATAGTGTCAGGATTAATTTTAACGTTTCAAAGTGTAAGTGGTAAATGTAAAATAAAAAAATTGAAAGTGGAGAGGGTCACTTTCTCATGTTTTCCATGGTGTAGGGAATTAATTTCAACATTTTAAAGTGCATGCAGTGAATGTCAACGAATATGAAAGTGCATGAGATAGTATTAACATTTTAAAGTGCACGGCGCTAGTATCAAAAAGTATGAAAGTGCAAGGAGTTGAGAATGCATATTTCCTTGTTTTTATATGCTTTGTTCTTTCAAGAAAAGTAAATGTGTCTTCATTTCATCAGTATTTGGAACACTAGGCCAGCTCGTTGGGCAGTTTGTTGAATAGATGGGTTGCTGCTACATATGTCGTCGGCAATGCTGGAAGTACAGAGAATTAGGTGCGTCATCTTTAGTTTTTATGCCTATAACCGTCCAATTTCTTGTTGAAGTTGTGCCACCACCACAATCCTTTTGCTCTGCTTTTCTACTTCACTTCTTGTTGAAGAACAAGACAGATACTTGATGTAGCTTTCAGTTATAAGGAAGAGCATGACTTAAATGCAGCTATATAAAGGCTGTGTCAGTGTAGCTTTTAATTCTTACAAGGTTTTATTCAATTTTGCACAAAAGAGAGACGATAATAGTTGGAAGTCATTTGCATCACGAGAAGCTATTCACCATCTCAACTATGACAAAAGGTTGAGACATTGTATATATAGCAATTTTAATTGAACAAATCTTACAAGCTCTTTCCGAAACAGTTTTTCGAATTTAAGAGCCTGTTTGGTTATAGTTTTTTAAAGTGTTTTGTTTTTTGTTTTTTTAAATAAGGAGAACACTGAGAACAACAGGTTTTTTATTCTTCTTTTTTAATACAGAGAACACAAAAAACATTGAATTTAGAGAATATAATGAGTAAATTTAGAGAACAACAAAATAGTATTATCTGTATTTTCAAAATCCATTCTCAAGAAAGTTTTTAAAAAATGAATCAATTGGATACTAAGGGCTTGTTTGTGATTGGTGGTGGATTTTTTAATAGAGTTCACCCGAACATACAAAAAGCACGAGAATAGGTGAATGCGCGGACGTGCTAGGAAATTATAGTATTTTCAAACTAAAATTGTGCCAAAATCTAACTTCTGCTCAAGTGAAAATTGGATTCCCTAGTTCCCTTGACAGTTCCTTAGAATCTAAGTGAAAAATACTTTGAAAATTGGACTGAATTGAAAGATAAGAGAAAAACTGTACGAACTAGCTGGAAAGATAACAAATTTCATTTCTACTGGGTTAGGCCTAACCCAAGCCCAAGCCCAAGCCTAAGCCAAGCCCATGAATAAAAATCCATAAGAAAAGGGCCCATATCTATTTGTACAAGCCCATAGAAGAAGTCTAGGGCTATTTCTAAAATTTCTAAAAAATTTTAAAGTCAAATGAAGCATTATCAGAGGTTGTAGAGCAGTAGAGCAATTTTGGGCTGATGTGGAATATACTTGGGGAACAAGTCTCCATGACGGAGACGTGGGAGGATTCTTAAGGATCAAGACTCCACAATGGAGACATGGAGGGGTTCTTAAGGAACAAGCTTCCTTAATGGAAGACATAGGCAGTTACTTTAGAAAGTGGAGAGAATGAAGAAATTGCAATCTTAGGCTACAAGTCTTCTACGTCTATAAAATGAGCAGAAGAATATCAAGCAAAGGACAATCAATCAACCAAACAACTAATCAATCAATCAATCAAACAAACAAACCAATCATCAACTCAACAAATCGACTCAATGTCAATCTACTTTAGTAGATCATAGCTTTTCAATAAGTTTTCAGCAATTTTCAGCATTCTATTTCCTAATTTTATTCAAGTTCTATTAATCTTCCAGCATAGTATTATTTTCATATTGAAATCCAATGTTTCTTTCAACAATTTTAGCACTATATTTCCAAGTTTCAGTCAAGTCTGTTAATTTTTCAACATTGTGTTATTTTATTTCTTCCTAGGGAGATCTAACATTTTATTTTTAGCATTAATTCCTTTATTATTTCCATTCAGTGTTTTCTACTTTAATTATGAGGAACTGTCAAGGGAACCAGGGAGTTTACATAACCCAATTAGAAGTCCAATCTTACAAGCCATTCCAGTTTGAAAACACTTTAATTTCCTGACATGCCCACATGCTTGTATTTTGTATGTTTCGTGTGAGATTAAAAAATCACCACAATTCCTTGATAACCATCCTTTGAATAATTCAACCATGCAAATGGGAGGAATTTGTTTAAGAATAGAGAAATTAATTGAAGGAAAATTTCATAGAGGTGAGTGATTTTAAAGTGCTAGACATAATTTTAGGTTGAGTATGATTTAGAAAAAATTTAATAGTTTCATTTTCTAAAAAAATTATTGTGAAAATGATATTGATTAGGTAAAGTTGTTTTTTAAAAATAAAATTTATTAAATCTTAGATTTTATGTTTTTATCAACGTCCCTTCAAAAAATAAAGTTTTTATCAAGGTATGAAAATTTTAATTGAGACTTTATATAATACATGCATGACATATTGTTATAAAATGTAACATTTCTATTTCTTATTGTAAATAATTTAATAAAATATCACGCTTTGTCAAATATATGTGAAAGTGAAGGAAACTTATAAATGTATAAAGCCCTACAAAAACAATCATCTCCTCGCTCACTCCTGTATCCTAGGGTTCTACTGATATTCAAATCATTTTTATATTTATGCGACATATTAATATTGTCTAGCTGTCTAAATATAATGTTTTTGTTATAAATGTTTTTGTATATTAATCTATAAAGTAATTAAAAAAAATTAAAAGTGTTATCTAAATTTCATTAGTAATGTTTTTTGGTATTAAAAGTAATTTTCCTTAGTAATTTTTTTTCATTTCTCTAGTATTTTCTGAGTTTCAAACAGAGTCTTAGAATTTTTCCTTTTTTCCTAACACTTTCCGAGTTCTAAATGAAGCTTTGGTGTTCCAAATGAAGCCTAAGTAAAAATGTCTTGCAAAAATCAATAAGTATAAACCTTAATCTAATGGCTTAACAACCCTTTTTCTCATCAGACTTCCTAGCCTGTTTCCATGCATGTGGTGATCACCAAAAAACTTCTCATAAGCAATATCTCATTTCTTTGAAAGTTCTAAACATTTTGTGTACTTCCTAAACACTTTCACACCTTTAAAAGACTGAATGTTGAGGTTAGACTCTTGGTTGATGAAACTGGGAATTGTCAAAGAAATAACCATTTTCATCTTTGTTGCATGTATGAAGAAAAGGAACTAATCCATTATTTAACTCCCACAACCCATATATTTCTAGGAACTAACATCAAGGCCATCAAACCAATAACTGGCAGTAACAAACGTCCATATAAAAGTTCACCTTGATATATCACCTTATATAAGCTCACCATATATCACCTTCCGAGGTACTAATAACTCTTTGAATATCTATCATAACTTGGAAATGATAAAAATTTAACTATAGAAGTACTAACTTTTGTAAATATAACCTAATTAGCATTTTCCAAGGAAGAACCGTAGATATCAACAATTAATAAAATATTAATTTTATAAGTAGACCTCAATAATCTGATTCCAAGGACCATCAATCAAAAAGTAAACTGGTTTACTACGTACTCATTTAAAAAAAGGAATATTGACCAAATAGCTAGCATTAACACCCACCTAATGTCCAGTACTGCCTTAAACATTGGCGCCCATGATAAGACATTGTAGTCGGCATGCAAACCGCTTTTCCGATGAATCAGATATCAAAATGTGAAAACATGCAACATAAAAATTTCTTGAACAGAAACAGCAAACTAAGGTCTACAGTGCCATCTATTGCTTTAACTCCAACTCCTCCCATGAAGAGGGTCATTGATTTATGAAACGGAATACGGTCCAAACGATCATCAAGAAGAGTACCGTCTAAAACATAGATCAGATTCTTTGGCGCAACAGCCAAGGCGCAGGAAGTGGCCACATCATATAAACTGCAACATATAAAAATTCAAACACTGATAACAAATTCATATTCTCAAAAAATAAAAAAACAACCAGTCGGCCTACTCGCAATATAAAACTTCTTTATCAGGTGAAAAGCCACATTGGCTAACAAGAACTATATTGTGAGCTTTCAAATGGTTTCTAATGGCGTCACCATCCACTTGTATAACTTTCCCAGTTGCTCCATAATCCTCCATTTTCTGCTAACAATGCCAATAAACAAGATTAGTCTTTCATTTTCTACCAAAGAAAGAAAATTAGCAAAATAAAATTTATCTTACCAAAGCAAAAACATGGTTGCCGGTTGGCACTCCGAGAGGAAAACCATCCGAATAAGAAAGGTTTGCTTGTATTTCCAATGAAAGCTTGCCAGCTTCTTGCATTGTTACCTTAAGACAATCATCGTCCATAGTACTCAATTGTCCAGCCCTTCGTTTAAGATTAATTCCTACAAGAACACATGCAAGAAAACATCAATATACCGTGCTAATTCAAATCCAATCATGGTCAAGTACCTCTTTGTATCATCCTCGCATTAATGACTTCATCGAGTCCAGGTATTAGGACAAACTTAAGTCCGAAACGACGTAAAACGGAGATGTCCTACAAATACAAAAGCATGCCATATGAGAAATTATTGAACAGAAAGAAACACATCATCCAAATTAACACTACCTTCAATAATGCTTCCAACAGGGTGGGAATGATGGCTATTCCAGAGCCGATGGCTACGACAAAGGTCTTGTCCCTATGCCTGAGATAAACATCTCCTTTATCCTCGCCTCCAGCATCATGGCCAACTCCAAGTGCACGATGGTGGCCTCCAAGTGAACGTTTGTATGAAAACTTGCGTTCCACCCTAGATACCCATTTGTTGGGAACCTTAGGGCCTCCACTGAAGGCACCATAGCCGCCTTTAAGTGCACGATGGTCGCCTCCAAGTGAACGATGGTATAAAAACTTGCTTTCCACCCTAGATACCCACTTGCTGGGAACCTTAGGGCTGGAAGTTTGTAGGCTATATTTAGGAACAAGGCCAGGCAAGGCAAGTTTGAAGCAGGGAGGAGTAACAAGGCATGTTGGCATGGAAATGAAAGAAGTTAGAGCGGCCATGGAGAGGAGAGATAATGACAAGAGATAGGAACAAGACAAGGTGATACGATTGAAGAGGAAGAGTGCGTTTATATATAGTACTGTTGCAAGACCTTTTTTGGTCGCCCCTCCTTTCACCCCTACCCACTAACCGCCTCTCTGTTGCAAGACCTTTTTAGGTCGGCCCTCCTTTCACCCCTACCCACTAGCCTCTCTGACACTCTCTCTCTCTCTCTCTCTCTCTCGTCTCTGCATCCACTAATTACTCAGAGTCTCACACCCTCCTCCCACCCATACTCTCTCTCTCTCCAGTCTCCACTAACTAACTAAGAGAAAGCTACTGGACCCCACCCCTTGATTAGGACTTAGGAAGCCTTGTGATAATAGCCCTACTCAAAGTCAAGACCCGTAGTGGTTAAAGCAGATATGTATGCCTCATCAAAAATTTAATTTTATATTTAAAAGAAGATATCTTACCTTATAGTTAATTAATCTTTCTATACTTCAAATTTCTTGTATATATAAGTAGAGTTATGGAAGTGTTAGGAATCAAAGAAGCAACACGAAGGATCGGTAACGGCAGCCAAATGCACTCTCGTTATAAGAAATTAGGATTCATAGAAAGATAAGGGAGAACAAACACTGAGATTATTTTATCCGGCGGGAGTCAGAAATATTCCTTTGCTATTTTCGTCTAAGGCAACCTACCAGTCCACCACCCTCTTTCACTTAATTCTTTTCTATAGCCTATAGGTGCCTCAGACTTTCTCAAAAGTCGAAACCCTAAGGAGTAAGGATGCTTCTCTTTCAGTACAATGGCAAACCTACAGTTTTCCCTCTCTCTCTCTCAATCAATTCTGAAGTCTTAACCCCCTCGTTATCACACATCGGCATGGCCCTTATCAGAACAGAAAACTCCTTTTCTGTTTTCTCTGTACTGTTATTCGATCCGTGAGTAATAAGACGCCCATTACTTCACTCGCCATTCCCAATCCAATGGGATTGCGACGCGAGGGAGGAGAGCGTGGTTATTGTCTGCGGTGGATATCTTGTTTTTGTTCTGCGTGAGTAGACTAGAGAGCAGTGGCCTAGTGCGTTATTCCTTTATTTTATTTATTTTCTGCAGGAAATGATTGAAGATAGAAAGGCTTGGAGTTGGTGGAGGCACCAAAATAAAAACCATCTTTAGTACTACGCAGCACATTCTTTCTCCAATTTCTGTCCCAAATCGGTCCCCTACTTTAACCCAAATCCTTAACTCGTTTATCCTTTTCTACTTGGAATTGAAGTTTCAGGGGAGACACAGGCAGTGGTTTTTTGTACCCTGGAATATTTTCTTCATATTTGTTCTTTATTCTTTTTGTCGTCGTACCTTTCTTTTGACTATTTAAAATATGCAAAAATAATTCAAATTTATGAAATTATACGTATCCAACTATGATTATCTTATACTCAGATATAAAATTCATATTTCCCATTAATGTTTTATGTATTGAGGACGCTATGTATGAATCACTGGATTGCGGAGAGAGATGGGAGAGCTAACTTCCACCGTGGAAGAACCAGAAAAAAAGTCTACTGAATCACAAGGAATGGAGAGAGAAAGAATAAAAGGACATGGAGAAAAAAATAAATAAAGAGGAGTCCAAGAGTGGGCGAAGAAGAAAGCAAAAAGGTGGGGTAACAACTAACAACTCAGAGGAAAAAGAGGAGAAAGGATAAAAGAAGAAGGAGTAAAAAAAAAAGAGGAGTGGCAGATCCAAGAGTGGGCGAGGAAGAAAGCAAAAAGGTGGCCGGGAGGTAACAACTCAGAAGAAAAAGCAGTCAAAATTCAGAAACTGAAGAGTTGTTTCAGGTTATGCAAGCAACGGGTAATAAGAGTTTAAAATTGAAAAAGGGAAACTATTCTAAATGAGACATAAAATTAATTGAAAAGCCTATATATATATATATATATATATGAGATTATCTTATATGTATCAAATGTGAGATTATCTTATACTGCGAACATGTCTCAGATTTACCCAGAAACCTAAAGCTACACAGAGACAGGCAGACAGCTCTATCGGTACCAAAACAAAGACCAAAAATGACAAAAAGAAAAAATACGACGTTCAATGCAAAGTTTCTCATCTAAAATCACCTGCTTTATCAAGTTAGAATTTCACTCTACGCGTTTTTCTATCTTGAAAATGAGGGAAAGGCTATTATTTTTACAAGAAATGATGGAAATGGAAAGGAGCAGAAAAGGTTGGAGGTGGCCGGAGGCACAGAAAAGCTCATCTTTAGCAAAACATGTACAAAGCAGCAGCAGATCGACAGGTATGAGAAAATCTTCTCTGCAGCTCTACTTCCACTGTGTCGGCCACTACTAAGCCCAAATTATTACATTCTCTCTCTCTCAAGTTTTACCCTAGAATATTTTGTTTTTATTGGTTCTTTATTCTTTTTGTCAAAGCTTTCTTTTAACTATTTAAAATGTAAAAGGTGTTGTCAAAAAAAATGTAAATGGTGGGTATTATAGGTTTATAAGAAATAATTTCGCATATTAACAAAAATAGTTAAGTAGTATTATAAAAATGATTTTCTAATTTGTACATGGTTGTATGTTAAGATTTTTTTTTTTTTTTTACAATGAAAGCTGAAATTTCATTTATTCATAAAAATCAAATTGTCAAAAACATTAGATATTAGAAGATAACATAGTATGCAAGTAAATAGCAAGAAGAAATGAATCAAGACTTACATAAAAGATAATCCTAATATACTTAGAATATTTAAGATTTCAGGTTTGATAAAACATATCAACGAATAGAGATTTGATATGACTTATCCGAAGCAATGTTGTTGTTTAAATCGTCCACACAAAAATCAATGCACAAACACATCGTAACAAGTCGATCGTAAAAATATAAGAAAATAAAGGAAAATCAAATGAAAACTTAAATCGGATAAAAGAAACTATTTTATTGAAGGAGAAAGCTAATATATGAGTACAAGAAACAACGAGACGGGCGATTTTAAGTCAAGAAAGACAAAAAAAATTATCCCTTTTCTAACGGGGATAAAAAACAAAATGAAAAAAATTAGGGTTTCCATGAGGAGGAGGGGGTGGCTAGTTCTTTACATTGGTTGTATATTGAGATTTAATAACATGACTTTGAGTGTAATATTAATCAATTTCAGTGAATATGAGACTCCATACCAGACTTTTAAACCCACATGAAACATATTTAGCCCAAATCCCATAAATTTAATCTTTCTAAATATAATTGTCAAAGTAAGTAACTATTGATTTTATAACTTAAAAATTAAAGTCGATTTTTTACAGTCGAATTGCTGCACATTTAGGACTTTTTTTTTTTTTTTCATTTGGTATACTAAATTTATGGTAGCACCGTACTTTCAATATTTGAATATGACTGAACGGAAATTTGAAAAGGAGCATATTTTGCAGCCCAGAGTCATTAAAGTAGAGGAAGAATTGCACACAAAAAATAATAATAATAGTTAAACCAGTTCATTAGATTTCACCGCTAAGAATCGTATTCCTAAAATCAAATTATTAGAAAAAAAAATACTTTGGTTACAATATATTTTTATCGTAGATAACAATCACTAATAATTTTTATGGAGCCTAGATTTAACTAAATTAGAAAAAAAAAAAAGTTGTCCTAGGTGCACATGCAAATGATCATTTCATAGTCAAACCAACAACCAATTCGTGCATACATGTTGTCCTATCATAAAAAATAAAAAAACTACATGCATGTATGAGACGACACTCTACATGCCCCATGTACCGGGTCAACCTCCGACCCACCACCCAATGCAAGTGCCAATGGGAAATCAATATCGAGTCAGTCCCGACTCCCATCTCACAACCCGTAGTCTATGTGATATTTATTTAATCATTTCTTGTCTTTTGGGGCAACAGAACTTTCCGGGGTCTCACTTGTCTTTTTGGGCAAAAGAACTTTCCGGGGTCTCACTGCGGGTCTCTTACACCCTTCCGACATTTTTTGGGCTTTCACCGATGGATACGCTGTCTAACCAGGTTTTCAGGCTTTTCAGCCTGAGAGGGGTGTCTATCCCCTACTTGCTACGCCCGACACTATTCATTTTCCATTTTCATTTAACACTATGGAACTCAATTGGACTTCGTCCCATTCCCAAGCCCACACGATTCAGCACCAAACGCAGTGCCAAATCAGTAGCCATGTACACACACCCATGTAATGTAGTGTTACCGCACACCAATGCAATGCAATTTGTGCCACTGCACTCAAACCCATGACCAATGTATGAACACCTCTACATGGACATTCTACACCGTACACTATGTGTGTGTTATGAACACTCATGTCTAATGCACACAACATTTCATATATTTAGTTCAACATCAACATACATGCAGTCATCATGTTAATATTCCACACATTCAATCAGTACATCACATAAGCATGCACTACATCTTTTCTATCATTCAGCTCATTCCTGTCAACACATCATTCAAGCATGTATTAACATAATTCCAACCATTACTTAGGCAAGTAATGTCATAATTCATATTCCCAAGCTGAGACGTAGTATGTCAGTCATACAGCCCAATGCATATAATTATTTCCATCTTTATCACACATATATCACATAATTTCACATATTAAGCATGTTATTCAATTTATGGCAATAATACATATTAGTCATTCTTGGCCATAAATCCGGCCATGCTTGGCCATGGAAATAATTTGGACTTAGTCCAGAAAGTCCAGTTTTTGTAAATACCACACAAAACATCCAACACGTAATTCCCTCCTCAGGCCATACGCAGCCCTAAGCATTTCAGATACAAACCGATTCCAAAAACAGAAGTTCCGGAACCCAGAACTGACAATTCCTCAATTGATCGTGACCCAGCCCAATGATCAGCCCAGGTTTTAGCTAAGCACTTTATTCTATTAAATTCTAGACTCAATGAGCTTTCCGTAGCATCTAAGAACGTGCAAATCAGAGTTCGGACGGGAAAGTTATGGTCGTCCGAAGTTAATACGGCCAATTCACAAGGGTGTGCGGAAATTTGGGCACACCCCCGTTGGCCATTTTGCTCAGGATTTTGCTGTCCCATAACACAATATTCGGTTTCAGACAGTCCCAAAACCTCTTGAAACCGGTCTTTTACCATCACACAATCACAAACAAACACACAACATACAAATTCGCGAAATAAAATGGACGAAACCGTAGGGCTTACACGTCTCCTAGGCGTAAAATAACCAAAGTAGGAGGAAACCTACCTCTTGTAGCGCAGTTCCGAGTTCTTTAGCATCTGGGGTCTGGCTTACTACGCAACACTCCTTCCTTTTCCTCTTTCGTTTTCCTCTCTTCCTCCCCGTTCTTCTTCTCTTTTCTTCTTTCCTTTTCTTTCTTTTCTTCCCTTTCTCCTTCCTTTCCTCACTTTCTCTTTTCTCTCCTCCCTTCTCGTTTCCCTTCCCTTCCTTCTTCTTGCGGCTCCCACGAACTGAATCTTGCTGCCCCCCAAACTGAATGGGAACTCCCATATTTATAGGTTTCAAAACAGCCATGCATGATGACACATGACATGCCATGTGTCCTACATGCATAGGCCTTTGCCATGGACACATGGCTTGCCAGTGTCACTCACATGGTTTGCCATGTGTCACCACATGGCTCGCCATGTCGCACGACTCATTGCCTTGAAATACGTGAATTTTCGACTGTCTCGGAATCCAACGAAATTCTATGGGTAGCTAGATTTCATGAGGTATTCCAACAGTGCAATCCATTTTGTCATCCGAGATCTAGAAAAATTACAACTTTTCTCCGGACTATTCCGATAAATTACGTTTTGCCCCCTTTTTTTTTAAAAAAAAAAATTTTAATTTAAATTTTCATGGGTTTTACACTTCCATTATACAAACTTTATATCTCTTGAATTAAATGGGTAGAAGCATGATTATTTAGGGTTTGCCTATTATACATGATTCAGTCTAGTATTTTTGGATTTATGATATTGTTAACTATAAACATGTGGTTAGGCAATCAAGAATTACTGACATTATTATGTTATTTTTAATTAAATAAGAAAAATAAATATTTAAACTTGTCGGGAACCTCATAGACCCTTCCTTATTCACATTAGTATGATATTGTCCACTTTGGGCCTAACCCACATAGTTTTATTTTTGGGCTTTTCCCGCAAAAGGTCTCATACTAATTGATTGTTTTCCATGTTTATATACTAATCAGTCTTCTCATTCCTGACCAATGTAGAACATTATGAGACTTTAGTGCATACCCAACAAAACTCTTACCCACCATGGATATGGGATATAATAAATATCACTCTTCTCTTCCTATCTAAGGGAATACAAACATTACTCCTCCCTACCTCATTTGACTATAATTTCTGACAACTATTTTTAACATTATTTTAAATTTAGTTTGACAATAATTTTTTCATAAGTCTTTTGTAGAAATAAAGGTCTTCGGTAAATATGATCCGTTTTTAAGATAAAAGCAAAAAACTTAGGATAATTTTCTACTTTTATTTGTAAAAACATTCTAAATTCAATTTAATGCTTCTTATAAAATTTAAATAGTTTAATTGTAATGATATGACCCAACCATGTAAATATTGTTCGTTTTGGACCAAGGGACCCCTACAATTAAAACGCGTCTTATAGGTTTAAAAGAGCTCATACTTGTATTGTATCAAGAACTTTCTCCAATATCCGATGCGGGATGTAAAAAACACCCCACATGTAGACACAATGAGGACGTTATGTCTCATGGGATGCAGGGTCAAATGGACAAGCACCCCTACGAGGTCGAACATAATGGACCCCCACACCAGGGTCAAGATCGATTTCTGATACAATTTGTAACAACCTAATCAAACCATATAGATATTGTCTGCTTTAGGTCTCTTC
>JAREIK010007446.1:0-17823 GCA_029783825.1 Sapria himalayana | reverse complement strand
CCCAAAACATATGTAGCCTTGTCCTTGATGAATACTCATTTTTGCACCTCATTTCTATCACCTTTACTTGTGCTCTTTTTGACGTTTTTCTTAATTTGAATCGACTTCTTGTCTACATGGTCTGAATTGGGCGCCTGAGTTGAGATGTTGAGCTACTGGGCTGCATCGGCTGATTTGCCTGAGTCGAACTTGATTCCTCAGGTTGCGTGACCTGTGCAGAATGGTTGAGCTCAGTCAATATGAACTATTGGAGCTCCGTCGGCTGATTTGCCTGAGTTGAAATGACTCCTAGGCTGCATGGCCTGTGTAGGATCGTAGAGCTCGTCAATGTGAGTTGCTTGTACTCCGTCGGCTGATTTGCTTGAGTTGAAATGACTCCTCAGGTTGCGTGACTTATGCAGAATCGTTGAGCTCGTCAATGCGAGCTGCTGTACTCCGTCGGTTGATTTGCCTGAGTTGAAATGACTCCTTAGACTGCGTGGCCTTTGCTGAGTGGATGAACTCGTCAAAGTGAGCTACTAGGGCTCCGTCAGATGACTTGCTTAAGTTGAACTGACTCCTTAGGCTGCATGGCCTATGTAGAATGGTTGAGCTCGTCAACGTGAGCTACTAGGCTCCGTCGGCTAAGTTGCCTGAGCTGAACTGACTCCTTAGACTGCGTGGCCTGTGCTGAGTTGATGAACTCGTCAAAGTGTGCTACTGGGCTCCGTCATATGACTTGCTTGAGTTGAACTGACTCCTTAGGCTGCATGGCCTATGTAGGATGGTTGAGCTTGTCAACGTGAGCTACTGGGCTCCGTCGGCTGAGTTGGTTAAGCTGAACTGACTCCTTAGACTGCGTGGCCTGTGCTGAGTGGATGAACTCGTCAAAGTGAGCTACTTGGCTTCGTCGGCTGAGTTGCCTGAGCTGAACTACTTCCTAGGCTGCATGGCCTGAGGTGAATGGTTTAGCTCGTCAATGGGAGCTGCTGGGCTCCGTCGGCTGAGTTGTCTGAGTTGAACTGTTGGGCAGAGCTCGTCTATGTGAACTGTTGGGCAGAGCTCGTCAACGTGGACTGTTGGGTGGAGCTCGTCTATGTGAACTGTTGAGAAGAGCTCGTCTATGTGAACTGCTGGGAAGAGCTCGTCTATGTGAACTCGTGAACTGCTGGGCAGAGCTCGTCTATATGAATCGCTGGGAAAGCTTGTCTATGTGAACTCGTGAACGCGAACTGCTGGGCAGAGCTCGTCTATGTGAATTGTTGGGAGGAAGCTCGTCAATGTGAATTGCTGGGAGGAGCTCGTCTATGTGAATTGCTGGGAGGAGCTCATCTATGCGAACAGATGGGCAGAGCTCGTCTATGTGAACTGCTGGGAAGAGCTCGTCTATGTGAATTGTTGGGAGGAGCTCGTCTATGCGAATTGCTGGGAGGAGCTCGTCTATGCGAATTGTTGGGAGGAGCTCGTCAATGTGAATTGCTGGGAGGAGCTCTTCTATGCGAATTGCTGGGAGGAGCTCGTCTATGCGAATAGTTGGGCAAAGCTCGTCAAAGTGAACTGTTGGGCTCCGGGCGCTGAGGCCGAGTGGCAATGTAGCCTGAGCTGATCTGACTCCTCAGGTAGCTTGACCTGTGCAGAGTAGACGAACTCGTCCAAGTGAGCTACTGGGCTCCGGGCGCTGTGGCCAAGTGGCGATGTAGCCTGAGCTGATCTGACTCCTCAGGTAGCGTGACCTGTCCAGAGTAGACGAACTCGTCAAAGTGAGCTGTTGGGCTCCGGGCGCTGTGGCCGAGTGGCGATGTAGCCTGAGTCGATCTGACTCCTCAGGTAGCGTGACCTGTCCAGAGTAGACGAACTCGTCAAAGTGAGCTGCTGGGCTCCGGGCGCTGTGGCCGAGTGGCGATGTAGCCTGAGCCGATCTGACTCCTCAGGTAGCGTGACCTGTCCAGAGTAGACGAACTCGTCAAAGTGAGCTGCTGGGCTCCGGGCGCTGTGGCTGAGTGGCGATGTAGCCTGAGCGATCTGACTCCTCAGGTAGCGTGACCTGTCCAGAGTAGACGAACTCGTCAAAGTGAGCTGCTGGGCTTCGGGCGCTGTGGCGAGTGGCGATGTAGCCTGAGCCGATCTGACTCCTCAGGTAGCGTGACCTGTCCAGAGTAGACGAACTCGTCAAAGTGAGCTGTTGGGCTCCAGGCGCTGTGGCCGAGTGGCGATGTAGCCTGAGCTGATCTGACTCCTCAGGTAGCGTGACCTGTCCAGAGTAGACGAACTCGTCAAAGTGAGCTGCTGGGCTCCGGGCGCTGTGGCCGAGTGGCGATGTAGCTTGAGCTGATCTGACTCCTCGGGTAGTGTGACCTGTCCAGAGTAGACGAACTCGTCAAAGTGAGCTGCTGGGCTCCGGGCGCTGTGGCCGTTCGACTTCTGATTTTCTTAGAAAGGTGCGAGCGTCTTTAATGCTGATTTATGGAGAATTTGGAACGTTCGCGCGACTTTTGGGTGCTTTGGCCTTCTTATAAATGGCGGCTTCATTACTGTGGAGTTTATACTTTGAAGATTCTACTACTTCTGGTGCGTAACTGAAATCTGAGCGAGATGAAGCGTCGAAGTCTGGTCGTCTTGGCTGGGGATCCTCCTGAAGATTCTGGTTCAGTTCTGCTGGACTTCTACTCGTGGGAGTTGTGTTTTTCCCTAGTCTCCCCTTTATGGGAGTCATGTTATTCCCTAGCATCGTGCTAGGGAAGGTATCCGGAGAGGGCGGTGCATATCTTGCACTGCTCTCTCTATTTTATGTTTTTCTTTTTCTTCTCCTTCTCCTTATTTTTCATATTTTCTTCCACATCTCATTCTCCCATTTTTTGTTTCTTCTTCATAAACTCCTTCCATCCCTTTTTTCTTCTTCTCCTCTTCTTCCACATCTGTTTTTCCCTTTTTCGCACAAACTCTTTCCATCCCTTTCTTCTTCTTCTCTTTTCCACCTTTCTGGCCTTCTTCCTTTTATTTCCATCTAGTTTTCTTTTCCTCTTTTCTTCCTGAAGTTTTTTTTTTTTTGTTTGTTTGAGGGAACTGCTTGTACTGAGTGCTTCCAAGATGTAATCGATGACCCCACTGATTGTAACTGAATGTAATATGATTGGAATAAAGAGAGACTTTTCCTTTTATGTCTATGAGTTTTCTCATTCTATTGCATGTAATTTTTCTGAGCATTATATGTCTGAATTGCTTGCGACGTCTTAACAAAATAACCAGTGAACGGTTGAATCATTAATTGAAAATTGATAAATCTCCATTTAAGATTACAAACCAAGGTCTACTGATAAAAACGTTTAAGATGTTCCGCGTTCCAGGCATGCTGTAAAATTTTTCCCTCATTTATTTGGAGCTCGTAATTACCTGGTCTGACGACTCGAGATATGATGTAGGGGCCTTCCCAGTTGGGGCCCAATTTCCCATGTGCTGGATTCTTCCTTGCTGGGAATAACTTTTTTAAGACCAAATCACTCGGCATGTAGCTCCTGGGTTTGACTTTTTGGTTGTAGTACCTCGTCGTCTTCCTTTGGTAGTCTTCTGTATGCCTTAGTACTTGCTCGCGTTTTTCATCTAAGAGATCCAAATTTAGACGGAGAGCCTCGTCATTGTGCTCCACTGCTTCCAACTCGATCCTTGGGGACTTTAATTCGATCTCGACAGGGGCTACCGCTTCAGTGCCGAAGGCTAGGGCGAATGGGGTTTCTCGGGTTGCTGACTTCTGTGTTGTCCTGTAGGCCCATAGCACCTCGGGGAGGTATTCTACCCACTTTCCTTTAAGATCTTCCAATTTGGTCTTTAATGCTGCCTTAAGGGTTCTGATGGTGACTTCGGCCTGTCCATTAGACTGTGGATGTTCTGGGGACGAGTAATAATTCTTAATTCCGAGCTCAGCACAGAAATCTCTAAATTTGGCGTTGTCAAATTGCTTTCCGTTGTTGATACCAGGGCTCTTGGGATACCGAACCTGCATATGATGGCTCGCCATACAAAATTGCGTACCTTATGTTCGGTGATTGTAGCCAAAGGCTCGGCCTCAGCCCATTTGGTGAAGTAATCTACTGCGACGATGATGAACTTACATTGGCCCTTCCCAAGGGGCAGAGGTCCCAGTATGTCAAGACCCCATTGTTGGAAGGGCCAGGGGCTTATGATTAATGTCAAGGGCTCTGATGGGAGGCGTGAGATCTTGGCGTGCTCCTGGCAAATCTTGCATTTTTTGACTAGGTCGATTGCGTCTTTGAGTATCGTAGGCCAGTAATATCCCTGTCTCAAGACCTTTCCTACCAATGCTCGAGCTCCGATATGATTTCCGCATATACCCTCGTGTACTTCTCTTAGCACGTATTCAACGTCTTTTCCCGCGATGCACTTAAGGATTGGTGTGAAGAAACCTCGCTTGTACAGGCTTCCCTTATGATTAGTGAACCTGGCAGACCTCGTTCTTACCTTAGCTGCTTCTTTCGGGTCGTCAGGTAGACGTCCGTCTATTATATAATCCCAAATGGGGTCCATCCAACTCGGCTCGGGCCCGACCTGGGCAACCTCCACGTCGCAGAGATCGATAGAGGGCTCTGACAGGTACTCGACAAGTGTCGATCTGTTGAGGTCTTCCTGTAAAGTTGTTGCTAACTTTGCCAAGGCGTCGGCTCGGGAGTTCTCTGCTCTGGGGACATGTCTGACCTGAACCAACACGAATTTTTTTAATAAATCTCAGTACCTTTTGGAGATATAGGATCATCCTCCCGCTTTTGGCTTCGTAGGTATCTTCTATCTGTCTTACTACCAGCTGGGAGTCACTGCAGACTTCTAGCTGGTCAACTTCCAGTGAATGGGCGAGGTTGAGGCCTGCTATGACGGCCTCATACTCGGCCTCGTTGTTGGAGGCTTGAAATCCGAATCTGAGTGCGTACTCAATATCTATTCCTTCTGGAGAGGTCAGGATCAGACCTGCTCCACTCCCTTGTGCATTTGAGGCTCCATCTACAGAGAGTTTCCAGATGGGGAGGTCGTTCATTATTTGAGCATTCTCAGCAGGCTCCGCTGCGGTGAATTCCATGACGAAGTCGGCTAAGACCTGCCCTTTTATTGCAGTTTTCGGCTTGTATCTGATGTCGAACTCGCTTAGCTCTATGGCCCATTTCATCAGCCTTCGGAGGTTTCTGGTTTGTGTAACACTTGCTTCATCGGGTACTCTGTTGGAACTTCTATGGTGTGAGCCTGGAAGTAGGGGCGGAGTTTCCGAGCTGCGGTTACCAAGGCTAAAATTAGTTTCTCCATCCTTGGATACCTCTCCTCCGCTCCTCTCAAAGCCCGGCTACAATAATAAACTGGATGCTGCACTCGTTCCTTGTCTCTGACGAGGACTGCGCTGGTCGAGAAGTCTGATACGGCTAAGTATAGAGTAAGGAGCTCTCCTTCAACAGGACTTACTAGGATGGGAGGAGAGCTCAAATACGCTTTCAAAGCTGAAAATGCTTCCTCACACTTCGTATCCCATTGAAAGGCTTTCTTCAGGACTTGGAAGAAAGGTTGGCATTTGTCACTTGCTCTGGATACGAACCGGCTTAGGGCAGCAATCCTTCCCGTCAGGCGCTGAACTTCCTTTATACTTGATGGCGAAGGCATGTCGAGCACAGCCTTTATCTTGTCTGGATTTGCTTCAATTCCTCGGTGGTTGACTATGAAACCCAGGAATTTCCCGGCTGACACTCCGAAGGCGCACTTGGCTGGATTCAGTTTCATGTTGTAGTTTCTCAAGATCTGAAACGCTTCGGATAGATGAGCTATGTGGAGCTCAGCTGTGGTGGATTTTACCAGCATATCATCTATGTATACTTCCATAGTTGTGCCTATCTGCTTCTGGAACATCCGATTCACCAACCTCTGATACGTGGCTCCTGCGTTCTTGAGCCCGAACGGCATCACACGATAACAATAGGTTCCCTGCGCTGTGACGAACGAGGTCTTTTCTTGGTCGCCTGGGTCCATACTGATCTGATTGTAGCCGGAGAAGGCATCCATAAAGCTGAGAAGTTCATGACCAGCAGTGGCATCTACGATGAGGTCGATTCGTGGCAGAGGGAAACTGTCTTTTGGGCATGCTTTGTTGATGTCAGTGAAGTCGATGCAGAGTCGCCACTTGCCGTTGGCCTTTTTGACGAGTACTACGTTGGCTAACCACTCAGGATATTCTACCTCCCTGATCGCTCCTGCCTGGAGGAGTTTGTTGACTTCTTCGTTGATGGCTTTTTGTCTTTCGGGCGCGAAGCTCCTCCTCTTTTGTTTGATTGGCTTGAAGGATGGGCTGACGTTCAGCCTGTGAGTGATTACTGTAGGATCAATTCCTCCCATATCTGCCTGCTTCCATGCGAAGACGTCTTTGTTTTGTTTTAAAAAATGGATAAGGAGGTTTTTGAGGTCTTCCGATAGCTTGGATCCGATATAGGCGAGATGCTCCGGGTCGTCGTCCAATAATACGGGTTCCAGTTCTTCTGATGGCTCGGGTCGGGTGAACACCTCGTCACGCATGTCGAGCTCATCCAGGTATATGTTGTCAACCGTTTTTTGTTTCATGGACGCTGAGTAGCATTCCCTGGCCACCCGTTGGTCTCCTCGAACCATTCCCACTCCGTTTACAGTAGGGAACTTGATCATCATGTGGTATGCGGAGGGGATGGCTTTTATTGCATTGAGAGAGGGTCTGCCCAGCAACATGTTGTAAGCAGACGGGGCGTCTACGACGAGGAATCTTGCTGTGGTCGTCGCCTGACATGGAGGATCTCCCAAGGTGAGTACCAGTTGTATTGAGCCTAGAGGTAATACCTTTTCCCCAGAGAACCCCCGCAGATGAGCATTGACGGGTTCCAGTCTCTCCCTTCCGATGCCCATTTTATCGAAGGCTGACGCGAAGATGATGTCAGCTGAACTCCCGTTGTCAATTAGGACCCGATGAACTGTTTTGTTGGCCACCACTGCGCGAACTACCAGTGGGTCGTCATGAGGGTGTTGGCATCCCTCCAGATCTGAGTCAGAGAATGTGATTGACGTGTCGAGTCGTGGTAGTTTAGACACTGCTTGTATTTCCGTTATCTCCGTTGCCCTGATGCTGCGTAGGTGGGCCTTCCGTGCTGAGCTTAGATTCCCCTCCTCCCGCAAATCCTCCTGAGATTACCTGGATTTCACCAAGGGGTTGCTGGTGCTGAGTCGTCAACTGCCGAAGTGGTGGTTGCTGAGATGGGGCCTGGTTCTGAGTTTGATTCTGAGCCTGATTTTCAGGGGATATGAAGCGTCGGAGGTATCCGCGTCGTATTAAGTATTCTATTTCTCTTTTGAGTTGTATGCAGTCGTCCGTGCGGTGTCCGTAGTCCCTATGGAACTCGCAGTATTTGGAATTGTCTCTTGTTGCGGGGTCTGACTTCATTTGAGTTGGCCATCTCAGGAACTGTTCGTTTCGTACTTCGCGCAGGACCTGTGATACTGAGGCTGTTAGGGGGGTGAAGCGCTGGGGCGAATAACGTCGTCGTCTCTCGGATTGCGGTGGACCCAGACGATCTCTGAGGTTGCCTCGCCTTTTTGGGGACCGTTCTCCATTCTTCTTTGGAGACGTTTCACGGTCGCTTTGCCTTTTGGGGCTTCGTCCTCGTCGTTTGTCCGTCCCGCTTTTTTCTTTATGGGTGGAGGAGCTCTCTTTTTTGGACACGAGGGCTTCTTCACCGTTAATATACTTCTCTGCTTTTGCGAGCACCTCGGCCATGCTTGCTTGGGGATTTTTGGAGATGGAAAACATCAGATCTTTCGACTGCACTCCTAAGCCAGCAATGAATGCAGTGATCGCGAACTTTTCATCGGGTATGTCTACCTTTAGAGACTCGGCGTTGAACCTTTGCACGTAGGACTTCAAGCTTTCCTGCGAACCCTGCTTGACAGTCAATAAGTGGTAACTCGGCTTTCTGTATGTTCTGGCTCCGATGAAGTGGGAGACGAACGCAATGGATAATTCTCTGAATGAGGGGATTGATGAAGGTGGAAGCCTGTTAAACCAGGCCAAGGCTGGGCCTTTTAGTGTGGTGGCGAAAGCTCTGCATCGCACAGGATCTTGATACCCATGCAGTTCCATCTGGTTTTTATAAGTGTTGAGATGATCGACGGGATCTCTGGTGCCATCGAACGCTTCCACTTGTGGCATCCTAAATTTCGCTGGAAGAGGGAAGTGAAGCACTTCGGCTGTGAAGGGTGATTCAGTTTGTTGTACCAAGGTATCCATAGTGTCGGGGGCGCGTCCTCTTACTACCTCCTTCACGCGGCTGAGTTCTTGCTGGAGGCTCTTGAACCTATGCTCCCATGATAGTTCTGCTGCTCCTTGCTGAGGGTGGCGTAGTTCTCCGTTCCCGACATGCTCTCCACGTGTTGCTTCGTTGCCCTCCTCTCCAGGGACCAATTGTGGTCCTTGCCCCCTGGCTCGGTTAGATTCTGCTTCTTCTTCAGCACCTCGGGGAATGTCGAGATTGTGTTGCTCCTCAGGAGGGGGAAAGTTGTAACCTTCCTGAGCTCGTCGTGTATCCTGTGGGTGTTGCATCTGCCTGGTAAGTTGCTCTAACTCTTCTATCAGGCGTCGGTTGGTGAGGCGGAGCGCCTCCACCTCGTTCGTGTTGGCTTGCATTGCTTCTAACGCGCCGGGAGACCGGCTGCCCGCGTGACCTGGTTGGTCCTACATCCTTGGAGGATTAGCGTTGCTCCTGCTTGTGTTCCAAGTCGATACCATCAGTAACTGAGAAATCAGTTATATTTGTAAAGGAACTGTCGTTCCCACAGATGGCGCCAACTGATGATGCTTTTTTCAACCGGAACTGGGCTAGAGCGTGTAGGGGTCGTTGGGCTCGGATTGCTAACGGGCTGGGATGCAGGCTTTTGGATCGTCGGGGTAGAGGTAGGACTGCTGCAATGTTGGTCTGCGGGCTCTGTATGTGGCACTCCTCTGCAAAAACAAAGAAGAAGGGGGGTCGGCGAGGGCATCGCCCGTGGCCGCTCCGATGCCTAAGTCAGTTTCTTCCTAAGAGAAAAGAGAGACTGCTTAGGAAGGCGAATGTGTCTAGGATGTGTATTGGCGTTAGTTCTTGCGTACCTTTCACCGATGGGGTGGCCTTGTATTTATAGTAGATGTTCAACCAGTTGGATGGTGATTGGGATTTGTTCCCATTGGATGGGGTATTTCTTATTATAGTCCGTATCGGATTTAGTATAGGATATAGAAAGAATAGTTTATTTGGGATAATCTTTCTTCCTTATTGGTGAGATTTGGTGGGATTTTCATAGTAATATATTATTTGAGATTATTCTGTTTCCCTTCTCTCTGGGGGACTTACCATAACTGGCCTTTGGGCCAAGCGGATTGGACCTCTCTTTTGGGTTGGCCCCAAAAGCTTAAATGTTGGCGTAGAAAGGCCCAAATGCTCTAATGGGCATATCTCTCCCTTGGGGTACCGGGGACGGGCCTCAATGTTTCGTTGGGCTGACCTCTTTCTTGGGCCTGGCAGGTGAGCCTTATTTTTCGAACCCTATCATATATATATGATATAATTAAATATATTTGAATAAAGTAAATAATTTATATTTATAGAATAAATCAATTATTTCATTCCCATTTAAAAAAAGTATATATTTATTTATTTAAAATCTAAGTATTAATATATTTTCATTTAAAATCTTAGTATTTATCCTTCATTATATACATTACATTTATAAAATAACTTTAATATAAGTTTTTTTACTTATTTGATCAAATTTTAAAATTTGTAATCATTTTTAATGAATTTTAAATCATTTATAATTTATGGATATTCATTTAACAATATTTTTTTATATTTTAAATCGAATTTTAAAAATATATCGATGGAAAATCGATATTTTTACCTTGCTTACGAGAGGTGGTTACCTGTGATCTAGGCAAATTAAATATTATCATTTATTATACTTGCCACCCTATTGGTCTATTTCCCCAAAAAACGATGAAAAAATCAAAAGGTCTCAGTTTTTAAGCTAAAAATTGATAAATGTCACGTTTTCTAAAAAAGGGAAAAAAGGAAAAAGAAAAATGAAGACTAGCTTATGAATAAATAATTTGAACTGGAAGGGTTTTTGATGGACAATGTTTAGAAAGCTTGTTTAAGAGAGTAATGGGTTCTTGTCCGATCAATGATTGTTGAACTCTTGATGGATGATAAATGCTTGAGATTGACACAATTAAGAATAGGCGTTCAGACAGTTATCGATCAATTATCGAAATTAACATCATTCTTCTCGTCGCCACTGGAAGAGTGACAACTCATGTTGTTAGGTCATACGTCATATTTGTTAAAAAAGAGGTCATAAGTCATATTTATTTCGTGACAAGTCTCATATTAAATTGTTAATTAACGTCAATAAAGTAGAGATACAAATGTCTCTTTCATATAATAACTTTTTATTCTTATGTTTTCATGATTTTAATTAAAATCAACGTGATGAAATTATGAACTTATATAACGTAAATAACTTGTGAAAATAACAGATATAAGTCGTACTATCATGTATATTAAAGATTCAAAGCTAATCCCTTTATTTAACCTAATAATAAGTCATCATCTAAAGTATTCCACCAAAATTTACCTTCAACAATCAATTTCATAATTTAAAGGAAAACATCACTTGTTCCACTTATAATCATTGAAAACATAAAAACAAAAGATGAGAATTATAAAATGATTGGTTAAATATTTTATAATATTGGCCAAGTTTAAATCGAGAGTTACCTATTAAAATTTATGTTGTCATATAATTTTGTATGCATTAATATTTGAAGTTCAATTGATTATTATATTCTATTTATGAGGTAATCATCTTCGATCTCTTTGGTAGAAGGATTAGTTTATTGCTTCTCTCCAATTGAAAATTTGTAAATAGGCATATTAATTTAATTGAGACAACTTAAAATAAATAAAGAAATTTGGTCAGAATTCTAAAAATCAATGCCCCTCCAACTATATATAAATCAATTCAAAAAAAAAAAAAAAAAACGCATTATCACAACTCTTTTTCAATATCAAAACCACCTTCAACATTTTCTATCTACTTCGTTCTTCATAGAAGGTTTCAGTAAATTCAAAATATTATTTTAATGGTTAATTCTGACATAGTATTAAATGCATAACAAGTGACAATTACTTCAAATAGTCTTCATCCAGACAAAGTATCCTCTCATCAAGTCGAGTGAGACTATTAGGATGAGAGAGGATCAATTTTTATCTCTCTTCTAGACCTTATCTGGATGAGCTCAACTAGTTGATTAGCTCCTTTTTCAATCGAATGCATCGAGGTAGCCCTCGTTGAATCGGTCTGGTCAAACAACACTCATTTGGTTAAGCTATCGTCATCTGGGATGAGGCATCCTTCGTCTTGTTCAAATGACCCTAAGAAGGTCATCTTTGGCCCTTTTCATTTCAATACTTAGACAATTTATTGTAGAAGAAATTATGTCAAGTTAAGCCAAATTGCCTTAGTTTCAAAGTCCAAAACTAGAATATTTAAAGAAATAAAAGAATTACAAAAGTGATGCATGTAAGAATATTAGGATGAGAGAGAGGATCAACTTTTTCTCTCTCTTCAAGACCTTATTTGGATGACTTCAATCAATTGATTGGTTTCTTTTCAATACACCTGATCAAGGTAGCCCTCATTGAAGCGATCCGATCAAACAACACTCATCCGGTAAACTTTAATATAAGTTTTTTTTTTACTTATTTGATCAAATTTTAAATTTTGTAATCATTTTTAATGAATTTTAAATCATTTATAATTTATGGATATTCATTTAAAAATATTTTTGTATATTTTAAATCGAATTTTAAAAATATATCGATGGAAAATCGATATTTTTACCTTGCTTACGAGAGGTACCTGTGATCCAGGCAAATCAAATATTATCATTTATTATACTTGCCACCCTATTGGTCTATTTTCCCGAAAAACGAATGAAAAAATCAAAAGGTCTCAGTTTTTAAGCTAAAAATTGATAAATGTCCCGTTTTCTAAAAAAGGGAAAAAAAGAAAAAGAAAAAATAAGACTAGCGTATGAATAAATAATTTGAACTGGAAGGGTTTTTGATGGACAATGTTTAGAAAGCTTGTTTAAGAGAGTAATGGGTTCTTGTCCGATCAATGATTGTTGAACTCTTGATGGATATAAATGCTTGAGATTGACACAATTAAGAATAGGCGTTCAGACAGTTATCGATCAATTATCGAAATTAACATCATTCTTCACGTCCGCCACTAGAAGAGTGACAACTCATGTTGTTAGGTCATACGTCATATTTGTTAAAAAATAGGTCATAAGTCATATTTATTTCGTGACAAGTCTCATATTAAATTGTTAATTAACGTTAATAAAGTAGAGATACAAATGTCTCTTTCATATAATAACTTTTTATTCTTATGTTTTCATGATTTTAATTAAAATCAACGTGATGAAATTATGAACTTATATAACGTAAATAACTTGTGAAAATAACAGATATAAGTCGTACTATCATGTATATTAAAGATTCAAAGCAAATCCCTTTATTTAACCTAATAATAAGTCATCATCTAAAGTATTCCACCAAAATTTACCTTCAACAATCAATTTCATAATTTAAAGGAAAACATCACTTGTTCCACTTATAATCATTGAAAACATAAAAACAAAAGATGAGAATTATAAAATGATTGGTTAAATATTTTATAATATTGGCCAAGCTTAAATCGAGAGTTACCTATTAAAATTTATGTTGTCATATAATTTTGTATGCATTAATATTTGAAGTTCAATTGATTATTATTTTCTATTTAAGCGCCGGTTCACCTCAGGCAGGTGAATACAGATTCCTATGCATTGTAAACAAGGTTTGTGTGAAATGAGCAGCTTAGTGGGGAAAGGAGAACTTTTTTTATCTCTAACTCCATAGGTCAATGACCCAAGCCATAGCTATATGGTATGAGGAATGTGAAGAGAAAAATAACTTTCTGATTTTCATTGATTTACAAAATCAGGGAATATACATATTTATACTCAAGTATTAGAGCAAAAAAAAAAAAAACAAAGTTAGAGTCTAATTAGGAGACTAAAGAGAAAAGAAAAGAAGGAAAAGATTCTTAAATGGATTAGGAAGCAAATCCTTAACACTCCCTCTCAAGCCGGAGCAAATAGATCAAATGTACCAAGCTTGTCACATATATACTTTATCCTAAGACCTCTGAGAGACTTAGGGAAGATACTTGCTAGTAGGTCATTAGAGTTGACAAAACGTAGTCATGCATCCTAATGCAATCTTCTCTTTGATAAAATGACAATCCATTTCGATGTGCTTGGTCCTCTCATGAAAGATTGGGTTAGATAAAATATACAAGGCGGCTATTCGATCTCTTTGGTAGAAGGATTAGTTTATTGCTTCTCTCCAATTGAAAATTTGTAAATAGGCATATTAATTTAATTGAGACAACTTAAAATAAATAAAGAAATTTGGTCAGAATTCTAAAAATCAATGTCCCTCCAACTATATATAAATCAATTCAAAAAAAAAAAAAAAGCGCATTATCACAACTCTTTTTCAATATCAAAACCACCTTCAACATTTTCTATCTTCTTCGTTCTTCATAGAAGGTTTCAGTAAATTCAAAATATTATTTTAATGGTTAATTCTGACATAGTATTAAATGCATAGCAAGTGACAATTACTTCAAATAGTCTTCATCCAGATGAACTATCCTCTCATCAAGTCGAGTGAGACTATTAGGATGAGAGAGGATCAATTTTTTTCTCTCTTCTAGACCTTATCTGGATGAGCTTAACTAGTTGATTAGCTCCTTTTTCAATCGACTGCATCGAGGTAGCCCTCGTTGAATCGGTCTGGTCAAACAACACTCATTTGGTTAAGCTATCGTCATCTGGGATGAGGCATCCTTCATCTTGTTCAAATGACCCTAAGAAGGTCATCTTTGGCCCTTTCACTTCAATACTTAGACAATTTATTGTAGAAGAAATTATGTCAAGTTAAGCCAAATTGCCTTAGTTTCAAAGTCCAAAACTAGAATATTTAAAGAAATAAAAGAATTACAAAAGTGATGCATGTAAGAATATTAGGATGAGAGAGAGGATCAACTTTTTCTTTCTCTTCAAGACCTTATTTGGATGAGTTCAATCAATTGATTGGTTTCTTTTCAATACACCTAATCAAGGTAGCCCTCATTGAAGCGATCCGATCAAACAACACTCATCCGGTCAAAGTAGCTGTCATCCTGGGCGAGACATTCCTCATCTTATTCAAATGACCATAAGAAGGTAGGTCATCTTTGGTCCTTTTCACTTCAATACTTACACAATTTGTTGTAGAAGAAATTAAGGTCCACTTAAGCCATATTGTCTTTGTTTCAAATTAAGTCCAAAACTATAATTTTTTAAAGAAATAAGAGAATTAGAAAAGTGATGCATGTAAAACAAATGATCAACCTTAATGCATCAACGCATTCACATTACATTAGCATCTTAAATTGAAAGGTCTTCAGTTCATAATTGAGCTTGGATTTTTGGTTTCTTGTTATGCTAGTCTTGAATTCTTGGGATCTTGATAAGTTTTCTTGATTTCCAAAAGCTTGATCTAGTTAATTCTCAATTTTAAATGGTTGATGGCCATTAACCTAGGTTGTCATCATATTAAAACTACAATTAGAATACCCTCCGGCCAACAAATCCCATTGGACATCATGGTATCTCTTTTGAAAATAATTTATTATTATCCGCTTCTATAATAGTAACCTAATCCTTTGAAAAATACGACACACTTAGTGTTTCACTCCTAAGTTGAAGTTATTTAAACTTTGACATAAGCTCAGTCTCCCAAGGTTGAGAAATTATGCAGTATTGTAGTTTAATAAAGTCATAACTACTTAATAACCAAGTAAATTAGAAAATAACTTATTATCATCTGCTTCAATTAATAGTAACCTAATCCTTAGAAAAATAGGATCACTTGAGGTTTCAAGCGTTAGTCAAACTTTGATATAAGTTTAGTATCCCCTCAAGGTTATGAGAGATTATGCAATATGGTAGTTTAATAAAGTCATAACTACTTAATAACCAAACATCATAACTCACCATAAAGTTTTGCTATAATTGATTATTTCATGCTTATATATATATATATAAATAAAGAGAGAGACAGAGAGAGAGATGAAATAAACTGTAAAACTAAGAATGCAGAGGTTGGCAGGGAAAGCAGGTGAAGGTGACCAGAAGGAAGGACGTCATGATAAAAGCAAAGCATATGTAATTACGTAGACCCTTAACCAGAGAGAAATAAATCCAGACTAGAGCTGGACCACTTCAGGAATTTGAACTGGGTACCTATGAATACAATCAAGCCAAGGCCCAGGCCCATCCGTCGGAGGCTTGATGTTTCGGTTGCATTTCCATACAGCGCTGTTACACTTGAACCCACTCCCGAACGCTATTTGCCATATTCTATCACCCTTCTTCATCCTCCCTTTTGCTTCAATGTAGCTCAGCTCATACCATAGCGATGATGAAGATGTGTTCCCAAAACGATGCAACGTCATCCTTGACGCTTCCACGTGCTCCGCCGACAGTTGCAGCTTCTTCTGCAGTTCGTCGATCACTGCACGGCCGCCGGCGTGGATGCAGAAGTGCTCGAAGGCTTGCTTGAAGTCTGGGATATAAGGTTTCCAGTTTAGGTTTAAGATTTTCCGGCCGATGAGTATGATAAAAAACAGAAGTTGGTCCGACGCCGGGAGGACGAGGGGAGCAATGGTGGTGATGTTGGATTTGAGAGCCTCTCCGGCTATGGCCATGAGATCTTTGGAGAGCTTTACCCCAACGTTGCCTTCTGGGTCTTCTTCTTCCATCACGCAGCGGTAAGCTTTATCGTCGGCTCCCTTATGGGTTCTAACCAAGTGAAGAAGACGGTACTTTGCCCGCCGGCGTTCCCACCGGCGGTTGGTTAGAAGAATAGCAGCTCCGCCCATTCGGAATAGGCAGTTGGGGACAAGCATTGCTCTCTCTTTCCCTTGGTAACAATTCGGTGTTATGATCTCTGTGCTAATAACAACAGCATTGGAATTGGGATGAACTTGGAGAAGATCACGTGCCAAATCTATGGAGATCAGCCCAGCACTACACCCCATCCCGGACAGATTGAAGCTCTTTATGTTGCTTCTGAGCTTGTAATTATTAATCACCATAGCCGACAAAGACGGTGTTGGTGAAAAAATACTACAATTCACGATAAGGATATCAATGTCTTTAGCCTCAAGCCCAGTTTTATACAACAAAGAATCCATGGCAGAAAATATAATCTCCTGCGCTTCCTCCCTGGCAGCCTTCATCGTCGGCCTAGGGGGAATATAATGGGTGGCGGGAGGCAGACAAGTCTCCTCTCCGAGCCCAGACCGTTCCAGAATTCTCATCGCGAAATCTACGCATTTAGGGTTCGATCTCAAGATGATCTTGGCATGCTCCATGCAGGTGGCGAACGGGACCCGGCACGTAACCGGAGGCTTGTAACATGCGTAGTCTACCAGATAAATGGACAGCGGTTTTGACATGAAGTAGATGGTGGCGGCGAAGATGATGAGAAAAGAAGAGCAAAGGATTTTGACGAGATCAAAATGGAGGGAGTTCCACAGTTTGAGAATCTCGTCTGGACCTAGACGGAGAACTTCAATGAGAACGCCGACCATGATGGGTATGAGGAGAAAGGTGAGAATGTGGTTGACAAGATACTGGTAGCCAAGCTTGACATACTTGAGCTTGACGGAGCTCGAAAACTCAGGCGATATTGCTTGAGGCATCTTCTTAATTGGCAGTGCTTACTAGTACAACTAAGAGAGAGAGAGAAACCTGACACCTAAGAGGAGGTAGTACGGACTACTGCTACCTAGTACCTACGCCCAGATGGAATGAGGGGAGGGGGCTTTGGACTTGGGTTGGGAGTGAGAAGGGTGGTGCGGATATATAGGCCCATGGACGCGGGACCATAGCAATGAATGGTGCAGATGAGGAGATCAAATGAAACTCGGACGTCACTCAAAGCTCGCTTAGTTGGGTATTTAATTTCATTATCTTGTTTTCCTGCGTCAAATTGTTATAAAAAAATTGGTATAAATTAAATTATAAAGTGAAGAAAAATGCAATTTTACTGACACGATGTGCAAATCCTGACGTGAATAAAGTTTGACTCATTGCCTGAGCTATGAATCTATGACCATCTTGATTGATTTTTTTATTTATTTTTATTTTATTTTTGACATTGACCATCTTGATTCTTGAGTAACAATGAAAAGTGTGATTGTCATGGCTCCCAAATAAGCCAGTCTGGATGTCACCAAATAAGCAAACTAAATATTCAAACCCATGATGAATATTTAGTTTGCTTTGTTATTTTATATGTTGTGGGTTATCACATTGATTTTTGAGTTGTAGTCTTTATTGATTTATCCTTAGCTTGCTTTGATCTCGATGTCGAGGCTTAAATTATATCAATTCTTTGAGTTGATTTTCGTTTTACTTGCATCGGTCTCTGAGTTGTGACTTTTATTGATTTTAATGCTTCGATGGTAGTGTGAGTTGTTTGGATGATGTGTGGAGAGGGAGTAGATCATAGAGCATGTGTCCTGCTGTGTATGTGATTGAGGGATCTATTCAAACGAACTCGATTCGGATCCAGTCGCACAAGGAAGGGCTCGGGACAGCAACCCCAACTCGATCACCTTGGGCAACTGGAGGGTGAG